>OVAN01007735.1:0-19015 GCA_900406275.1 Anastatica hierochuntica | reverse complement strand
AGGAAATCGAGCCAGCCCACAAAGATCTATATAAAGGACGCGAAGGAGACATGAGACATACATTGATTGATTCACAGAGCTTTTCGTCACCACAAAACACTTAGAAAAACTAGGGTTCTTATTTCGTTTTCGTCAGCGAGCTGCGTCTCAACTAGGTTACGAGTCTGTGACTTAGTTCTAGGTAATCGTCGCCAAAAGTTCTAGCGGCCACGACTTAACACCTGTTGCGCACGATCCGATCACAAAATTCGAATAAGATCCCTTAACTTCTTTGTTAAGTGTGTCTGTCGAATCGTTCTTCGTTTATGTTTTTTACATACTTTAGATTCACTCTCATATTTACTTTGTATTTGTTCACGTTAACCTGTTTCTCGAATCCTGTACTTTATCACCGTTAAATTCATATCGCTTCGCAATCTACTTCGTATTAATCCAATTTCGTTATCTAACTTACTCATGATTTCTGTCTTATTGTCTTCGCAGTCTAGTTTCGTATTTTCTTCCTCACTAATTCGCTAACTCGATATCCGATCTGTTGATCTTTGGCTACAGAGAATCCGTGAACCACGTATCATTGACAGTGAGAATTTCGGTTCCCACAATAATCAGCATCATCATCATGGTCCCCAACAGGACATGAGGAACTTTCTTAAAAGAAGGGGGACATGGGCAGAGACGCTCTGCAGGTGGTAGAAACTCAACTCCCGATGAACCAGAAATGGATGTCAAATCCCAGAATGACAACTTTGTATAGAGACCTCTCCTGACGATCCCCGAAGTGGTAGATAAAAGGTCTTGAATCATCAATGAACTTCTTCGAGGGGGTAGCTGTTGGGGTCAAAAACGGTCACGATAAAATCGATGCCTAAAAAGGACTACGGAGACGTTGTTTCTTCCCACGAAAACAAGAATCGCAAGGATATCCCCAAGCTTCAAGAGTCTTATCATCCTGGCCGTCTCTCCTCGACCAAGTTTCGAGGCTGCGAGTATAATCAATCATGACCGATCTCACACTAAGTCTATCCGTCCGCAAGTAGCTAGAGCATCCGAGTGCTAGAGCTAGCATCAATGGCTTTCGGATAACTCTCGCAAGGCCACATGAAACAACCTTCGGAGCGATATGAAACAACCAAAAGCATTGGAGAACCGCGTCGCTTCAGAGAAATGTCTAAACGCCGATTGATGCCAAACCTACTAATGAGTCTTGGAACCGATTGACGACTAAACTAAAGGCCGATCTAAACATCGATTGGAACCAAGACCAGAGGTGCGTCTTGGCGTCGGTTGGCGCGAAGACCAGAGCATGGTCTTGGCGCTAATTGGCGTCATGATAGAAGGCCTTTCTTGGCGACAATTAGCGCCAAGACAGAAGGCCTGTCTTGGCGCCAAGATAGAGAGCTTGTCTTGATGCCAATTGGTGCCAGGACGCAGACAACGTTCAATCATCTTCCATTGACTGAACCATGTCCTTTCTGATCATCATTTCCTTCGAATCATCACTTGATCGTCTCTCGTTTCGTTTCGACTGGAGTTTTCGTCAAACCGTTGTGACAATATTCGTAAGGATTCGTACTTTTCGTGGACTTCGTATCGATCGTGTAAAACGACGACGGTTAACTTAAACACCGGAAGAGTCTAAACTATGTGATTGGTCTTATCGTTCCACGAAACTATTACCGCATGGTCTTACGAGAAATGGTGTCCCTGAAAGGAATCGTAACAATCACTTAGCCGCGAAACGGCCCGAAAGGGCCCAAACCACGATAACAGTCCACTTACAATTCCAGGCGAGGACCAACCCGTTTACGATGACGGTTTGCCAAGGTTTCGCAAAAATGTTGAGTTTCGAGAAGATAAGGAAGGATCTCGAAAAGGATATATGCGAATCAGGGAAAATGAATATTTCCAAGAGAAGATATGCACGAATCTGGGACGAAAAAGGAAACGAGCTAAGCCCACGAAGACCTATATAAAGGGTGCGAAGGATGAGGTATACAACACAATTTTCGTCACCGCAAAACACTTAGAAAAACTAGGGTTCTTACTTTGTTTTCGTTAGCGAGCTGCGTCTCAACTAGGTTATAAGTCTACGCTGTAGTTCTAGGTAATCGTCGCCAACAGCTCTTGCGGCCACGGCTTAACACCGGTTGCGCACGCTTAGACCATGAATTAGAATAAGATATCTTATACTTTCTTCATAATCTGCGTGCTTCGATTGTTGTTTTTCGTATCCGCTCATGTTTTGATCCACGATTCTCTTTTTGTGTTCATACTGTTTCTCATTACGAATCCTGTTACTTTACTGTCGTTTTACATATCTCGTTTCGCAATCTGTTTCGTATTGTCTTTACTTCGCTACTCATCTCAATTTCACTATACGAATCTTGTTAACCTGAATCCCGCAATATGTTCTCATATTCGTTTTACTCACGCTTTTTGTTTGATCTTATCTCGCAGCCTAGTTTCGTAACTTTAACCTAATTTCTCGTGTTCATCATCTGATCTCATTGCTTTTTGGCCACAGAGAATCCGTGAACCACGTAAACATTGACAGTGAGAATTTCGGTTCCCACAGTAGCTAGGATTACGCAATCCACGAGATGCTTTCCATCGAGGTAAACATAGAGAAGTCTCTCGTCGTGCCAAATCTTCACCTACTTAGTGTGTTTGAACTCCACCCTCGTATGACCAGTGAAATCAATATTCACAAAGCGCAAAAGACGAGTGATAAGAGAACCTGCAGCAAAAGAATTCTTCTCGGAAGCAACCACCTTGAAGAAGGGGAACTTGTCAGCAACTACCGTATCCATGTTCAGATTCGTAGCTGCCACATAACGAATCTAAGCTCTCATATCCCAAGTGTGTCTAACACCAATGAACCGAAGATCCAACTCATCGTTGGTAACATCAGCCTGAATAGACTTGGCATAGATATGGGAGCTAAGAACCGTGGCTGCGAGTTTGAGAACGAGGCTGCGAATACGAGACTGCTTCGCACCCCTAGAAAAAATTGCCCAACAGCAATATAGTTCCAGAACTCGTCGGACCTCGAAAAATTCGGGACGGAAGTAGCTCGACCCTGCGCAAAAACAAACACTTGTGCCAAATCCATAAGGAAAATAGATTGGTACTTACCCTACATGATGAAAGGGAATGTTCCTTGGTCCGCTATAGGGTTGCTAAGATCCTGATAGACAAGGCACGCAGATGCCAAGAACTCTCGGCAAAGTTCATGGTAGACATGCTCTTGAAGCTCCAACAAGCCTTGGAGTCCCATCCTACATAAGAGATCAAAGAAGTCCTGATGAATACCCAATGCCTCAAGGAGGTCGTCGTCAATGACATGGGTCATTGGGAATGAGATATGCCCCAAATCCTACAGGAACTGCGAGTCGTGCTCATCTCATTCCTTAGTAACAGGACGGTTGGCGGGGGGTGTGAGATCGTTCCTCCTAAACCGCTCATGAAGATTGGAGCTAGACCACTTCTTTGTCTTGGGGACCTCTCTGATTTTATGTCTACACATATCCTGCGAAAACGAACACTTGAAAACCAAATTAGTATCAAAGTTAAAACACTGCAAACACGAAAATTATACGCTCTATTGCAAAGAGCAATGTTTCTATAGAAATCAAACTCATAGACATTAAGAGCATGCATCAAATCAGTTCACAAAGCAAGAACATCATCAACATATCCAATTTTCGTTTTGGATACATAGTCCAAGTGAAACTAATCAGATTCATCGCAACCAATCATCAAAGCATATAGAAATCATTCACAGAGATGCCACAAAAGAATAATATCATCAATAAACAAGGCAAATCGACAAGAAAAGACATCCTCGTAAACTCCTGGCGTACGAAACGTGAAATCAGAAAATCACCAAACCCAATCCGTAAATCACTAATTTCAGGTGCAATCCTACTTTTAAACATCATAAACATGTATATAGCATAACTCAAGCACCAAACATCGATTAAAAATCAAAAAACCAAAAGTTCCCAAAATCAGCATAAGAACTGACGAAAGTTGAAGTGAGGATTGCGAACACATACCTGCGAAAATTGATTAGATAGAATGAAAGAGGGCAAAAACCTAATGAAGTTATGCTCAAGAATCACTTTGATCCTGGTGCAGGGATCGATCGATCCTTGTCTTACTGGAAAAGCACGATATTTGGCATGGATCGATCGATCCTCGTGCAGGGATCGATCGATACTCGTCATTTTTTCGGATGCACCTGTTTCTGCAATTCTAATGCCAAAAACACAAGACATCGAAATCACCAAAAACCAAAAACACCAAAAACAAAAAAAACACTAAAAACCTAGCTAAATGAAAACAAAAACTACCTAGTGGGTTGACTCCCACTCAACACCTGTTTTAAATCTCGAGCCTAACTGTAATGCGGTCAGACGACAGTGGGTTCATTAAAAGAATTCACAGTGAATTTTTGTCATTTTTTCAAGAACGACAACTCCATATGGTCGAACCTCAGCAATCATGAATGATACTGACCAACGCCATTTGAGATTTCCTGGAAACAATCTCAGACATGAGTTAAATAAGAGTACCTGATTTTCTGCAATGAAATCACGTGGAATAATCCTTCTATCTTGGAATGCTTTTGTCCGTTCTTTGTAGATTCCTGTGTTCCCTTAAGCATTCAAGTGTATCTCATCGAGTTCATTGATCTGAATCATTGGCTTCTTAGCTACAGGCTTGATGTCGAAATTCATCAATTCTGTAGCCTATAATTCACTGTACTCTAACTCAAAAGGAAAATGACAAGACTTCCCATAGACTAAATGATATGGAGTTGTGCCTAAGGGAGTCTTAAACACAGTAAGGTATGCCCATAGTACTTCATCAAAATTCACAGCCCATTCTTTCTCCGTCTTGCCAACTATCTTGTCCAAAATTCTCTTAATTTCCCTGTTGGAAATCTCTATTTGTCAACTGGTTTGAGAATGGTAAGGTGTAGCTACCTTATGTTAAACTTTGTGCTTTTTCAGCATACTCTCAAAAAAGTTGTGGATGAAGTGCGATCTTCCATCACTGATGACAACTCTTGGAACTCCAAATTGCGGGAAGATCACTGATTTGAAAATCTTCAAGATGACCTTGGCATCATTTTTAAGGCTAGCCAGCGCTTCAACCCATTTGGATACATAGTCCACAACAACAAAGATGTATTGATTTCCATAGGACTGTGGGAATTTTCCCATGAAATCAATACCCTAAACATCAAGTACCTCTACTTCCAGGATGAAGTTATAAGACATCTCTTCCTTTTGCATATATTTCCTTTTCTCTGACAGGCATCGCACTTGGAAACATAATTATGGGCGTCTTTGAAAATAGTAGGCATTCAGAAACCTGTTTGTAGTACCTTCGAGCCTGCACTTGGAAACATACTTATGGGCATCTTTGCGTCTGCTGTTACACTTCCTCTACCGCTATCAAAATCAGATTTACGATCGGCTTGGCTATTCACCATATTATTCACCGGCATGTAAGCTTCTTTTACAATCTTGGTCATGAAGTCACCCCTGCTGAATAGTATTGCAGATGGCTTCAAATTTATCCAAGTGGTGCATAGGGTTCTCAGATGGGAACCTATGAAACTGATTATGTTGCGCCAAGTTAATGAGATTAGTCTTGATCTCAAAGTCTCTCCTTTCAATGGGAGGCAGACGAATCCAAGCACGATTCGCATCGAAAGCCTCAGGAGTGTCATATTGCGCTAAAGTCACCCTCTGTTGAGGTTGATTTGCACCTTGTTGCCCCACAGCTGCAACATTTTGCTAGCCTATCTGCTAAACACCAGCATTAGCACCACCTTCAGAAGGTGGGTCAATTCCAGGAAGAGCTCCAGTGAAGAGAGGATTAATTTGAATCTGAAGCTTCTCCATGTTGTCACCCATGATTTCTTCGAACTCAGACTACAGAATACGCTCTAGTAGCTACTTCTTCTTCTATCTCTCTAGACGTCCAAGTTCTTGCTCAAAGTCAAGAAGACTCACTTTTCCTTGGCTTCTAGTTTGAGGCATGTTCATGCACCTGAAAGCACAAAAAAAGAAGAAAAAGAAGAGATTAAACAACGTACAGTAAATGCCTTAAGCACGCAATGATCTTAAGTTCTATGACAACCTATTGGTCCCTGACAATGGCACCAGAAAACTTGATAGCTTAGGTTTTCATCCGAGAAAACAATGCAAGCGTATAGATGTATACGTTGTAGTGGTTTGGGATTGAATCAACAGAGACTAAAGGTTGCACGTAAACCTACTAAATCAAACGCGGGCTAAAGCGAAAAAGAAGGTTTGTTGATTGATGCAGCAATTCAAAATCAAGCAAGCAAGAAAAAAAATGCAGGAGTTATAAATCAATAAGAGGAAAACGCTGGGTATTGGGTGTTCTCTGGCAAATCATTTCATCAGGATTGTAGGTTTGTTGTCAGGAAACTTTTAAGAACCATCTTGAACTTAATTCACAATTTTATAGTCAACCTACATCTGTAGTGCCAACTACCTATGTTTAAGGATTCTAGACACTAACTTCCATTGAGTTTTGAATACAAAACATGCATTCTAGACGGGATTGATTTGTTCAAAAATTGCTTACACATCAACTTCCATTGGTCTAAGAGAACTTGCTCACTTATCTTTCTTTCGAAAATTTCATCAAACACTTTCGGTGTATGAAATATCCTAGGTTCAAAAACTTGGTGATCAAGCCAATTGAAGTAAAACACAAAACGAGAAGTGAAGATCAATTGATGATTCCCCAATCTAACAACCTAACTATCACAGATTCATGAAATTCCCTATGAGAAACCTTAAACCCAACTATAGAACTACTCGTACATGTCGATTCAACAATCACAAAACATATCAAAGACATACATGATTGTTATTGAATAAAAGACAAAGAAAGGGTTCAGAATTTTTCTCTGGTTCGAAGTACAGAAGTGATTCTTCTCCGTTAGGTTACAAAAGTTCTCAAAAACTCAGAAAAACAACATAATGAAAGTAAGAAAACAAGTCTAGGTATTACCGACACAATTGATTCCCAAAGTCTCGGTTTGGTTATGAAAAACTTGGTCTGCGAATCATGACAGGGATCGATCGATCCTTGTCATTCTGGCAGGACTTTTCATATCTTAAATAACGCTTCCTTTGATGCTTGAAATCCGTCCAAAATGTGATCTTTCTGCACAATCAAGCTCAATACATGTAAAAACACTAAAGAACACAAAACCGTTCCAAAGAGAACTGAATACATACTAAAATACCATATATCTCGAATAAAACCACAATAAAATTCTATAAAATACGAATAGATCAATGTCAGGCACATCCGGAATGTTGTATGTAGGTGCTACACTTCCATCGTCATATCATCGAGGTCTGTTTTTCTTGGTTTGAACCGTTGGACTGAAGTAATATTGAGTAAAATGAGAAGTTTTCTCAGTTAAGCTTTTGGTGATTATCGAGCACTCAACTTTCGCAGGATTTTTGACTTTTCCTTTCACGTATCTCTTAAATCTCTTAAAAGGGTACATCCCCCTAAAATGCATCGGGCCAGCTAGTGACGCTTTGTACAGGAGGTGCACTGGTAGATGCTCCATAATATCGAAGAATGAGGGGGTAAATAGTTTTCCCATGTTGCAAAGGAACACCAAAATATTTCTTTCCAACTTGTTAATCCCATCCTCGATCAATTTCCAAGCACATAAATCGCGAAAAAATAGTCTGATGCCTACAAAACAAATAAGATTGAGAGTATCAAAACCGAGCATATACCTACTTGCATTACAAATATATATAAATATTTGAATGCACAAGCTAGATATAATTACCCCTATTTCTTTGTGTACATGTGGTGGAAGTAACTCGAATATGACAAATAGTAGCATTCGCTGCATAAATACATGTGAATCGTGGCTTTTTCATGCCTAAAAACTTTTGTCCCTGCTCAAAACACAGAGAAAAGTTTGACACATACCCATCTTGAATTTTTATGGAAGATTTTGACCAATCAAACATTGCTCTATTCTCTTATGTTGTTAATCGGAAGCTAGGTACTGGTAATTTTCCATCCCGTGTAATAAGTACCTTGTTCTTGGCAGAAATTTCAGCCAAATCACTTCTACACTTGACATTGTTTTTCGTCTTACCCTGCACATTGATACATGATATTTTCAAAAAAGGTTTTCTCAATTTTCATCACATCAACATCGTGCTGAACAAATTGATCTTCCCAATATGGGGGCTCCCAAAAATGCTCCTTTTAAGTCAAGTGTGATTTTCCAAGTATCCATCATGCATGTTTGATCTATTGTGCCAATTTTTGCCACACTTTATGGTTTCCTGAGCACCGTAAGAATCTATTTTCTCCAACACATCATCACTACTCAACTACACTAGGCCAAAAAGCTTCACAACCTTGTTCTTCATGAACAATTTCTTGTTCCTCCTGTAAGGGTGGATCATAGGAAGAAATCGACGATGACAATCAAACCAGCATGGTTTCCCACCATGATGTGCACAGTAAGGACACTGATGTGTATATAATTTCTTGCATAATTAGGTTAATTTTAGCTTACTTTCATCCACTTTCAGGTTGTATATATGGCACTTACGTCCTAGAATGCATTAGTTTGAGTCTAGAGTCTAGTTTAGGAACATTTTGCATTTGCATGTATTTTCTTTGCATTTTTTAGGTGCAATTATGGATGGACCTATGGAGGCTCTAGAGATGGATTCAAGGTGGATTTGAAGCTAAGTAATCAAGGAAAAAAGGATCAAAGGATATGGAAGAGTTGAGGATCAACAAGGCATCAAAGAGGAGCAAGAAGCCATCAAAACTGCTAAAGGGAAGCTCCCATCGACCTGGAGGTAGATGGCTAGCTACCTAAGGTCAATGGCTGCCAACCTTTCCAGCAACCAAGACCTCAGATACCAAAGGGAAGCTCCCATCGACCTGAGGCATGCTCCCATAGACCTCCAAGGTCGATGGCTGACAACATTGGTCGAAAATCCCCTTATTTTAGGGCTTCCTCCACTCTCTCTTTAGTATAAATACCTCCTTATGTTCCAAGAACAAAGAGACACTTTGAAGACAACTTTCTACAACTTTGAAACCTCTTTTTAGACATTTGTTTGAGATCTAAAAACCTTGTATAACTCTTTGTTTGTTTGAGTGATTTGGATCTTATTTTCTATATCTTTCTCTCTAGATCTATTCTTCTAAGCCATGGGAGCTCAAAGACCCATTTCATGTCTTTGGATTTCCATTAAACTTAGTGAGTAGATCCTTCTTGGATCNGATTTAGTGAGTAGATCCTTCTTGGATCTTGAGATATGGTAGGCTAGGGTTAGATCTAGGGTTGTAATAGATGTTTAGGCTAGATATTGGCATAGATTTCTACTAGAACTAGTTTAGTTCTTCAAAGATTATTGCTTGCTCAAAGACGCCTAGAAAATGTTTGATGAAATGCTTGAGAGAACTAGATCTATGTCTTTCACTTGGGCCAATGAGAGTAGGTTCTAGATGGCTAAGAGGGATTAAGTTAGACTATCACATGCATACTTAGATGGGCAACAATCGAGAGTTGAGCCTTGTAGTGTGTATAGGTGAATAGATCTTCGTCATGAGAGTGGGTTGATCGATTATTAAGGGACCCTTGGTCTAGGAATAGCTTCGATCCTCTAATAAAGCCTTACCCAAAATCCATTACTTCCTTAGATTGAAACCGAACCCATAACCATTGTCTCAAGATACTATCTTTCTTTTGATTTTATCCAAGTTTACTCTTTGCTTTCATGCTACTTTGTTATTGCTTTCTTTATTGCACAATCACCATGGTGACCTTTGCTTTTGATTAGGTTTAGTAGAGACTAGTGACAATCTCTTACTAGATCGCCTTCTAGACTAGGAACTTTAGTATAATCTCCTTGTTTATGTTCTTCTAATCCAAGCCTCTAAATCCTTGGACGACCCTAAAATACTACAATTGACCCCGTTCTCTTGCGGGATTGAGCGTAGGGTATTAGGTTTTATAAATATTAAACTTTGGCACCGAGGAAACTCTACGCCAGACACGATAACCTTCCATGAATAGTCCACCCATATAAAATTACGTATGCATTTATGTCGCTGATTGTCCACATTAGTACCACATACATCATAAAGTTTTGCTGTTGTGATTGGTCTTACGTACTCACACCTGTAGACCATAAGTGCTACAACTCATGGATCAAAGGTTGCAGGAAAATATCTAAAGAGTTCTTTGGGTGCTTAGATCCGGGCATTAAAATGCTCATGAACAAAATTTCCCTCTGCATGGACATTTATGGTGGGAGATTCTATGGCGTCAAGATGACATGCCAAAACGAGTAGTTTCGATCGGACATACCAAATGGACTGAATCCATCTGTACACAAACCAAGATACACATTTCTGCACTCGTTAGAAAAATCAGGTTATAACGTTTGAAAGTGTTTTCATGCTCTCGCATCAGACGAATATGTAATCTCTCCACCTCCAGGTGTATGTTGTACATGCCTTCTCATGGAAACCGCTGTCTTTTTCTGAAAGATGTAGACGCTTCAGCCTGCCGATGATTGGCAAGTACCACATCTTCTAAAATGGTACACATGTACATCCCTTTGTAGGCTGATATCTCAGTTTCCCATAAAAACGACACTCCTGCAACTTTTCATCATCTTTCAAAAATATCATTCAGTTGTGATGAAGCTAGATTTCGCTAGTGATTGAGTCAACTTCAAGTTTTAAATTTATAAACCTTAATCAACTAACAATTCTCATTAAATTGCAAGTATACGACTATGTCGATTGTAGTACATAAGGGTCGAACCCACGAAAACTAGAAATTCAAACACTAAGAATACACAATATCTCCTAAGCTAAGTAAATGAGAAAAGAGGTGATGATAGATACTTAAACTAGATGCAACACAAGCTAAACACACTAACACATATGCAACAAATGAATCAAGCATACAAGCACAAGGTTAAAGAAAGTAACTAATTCGCAAAACCAAGACAAACAATGCAAGATTCAAGAGGAATGGAATCGTACTTGAGACATGGAGATTTTTTAGAATTCAATTCAAGAATACAAAATGATTTCTCTAGATTTTATTAAATGATCAAAGCTATTCTTAAGCCAAGGATTCCTACTTAATCGATATACTCACTCTCATGGCGATAATCTATTCACCCTACACATTACAACGTTCAACTCTTACTTCGTGCCTATCTAAACATGCAAGTGATAGTTTCTACAAGTCTTTTTAGCCATTTAACATTTGTGGACATCTACTCTCGTGAGCCAAATTGAAAAACATAGATTTTATTCTCTCAAGCATTTTATCGAACAATTTCTAGGCGTCATTGAGAAAGCATCTAACTTTTGAATATCTTAAAAAATTCTAGTAGAAATATGTGCCAATATCTAGTATAATGCCCATTAGAATCTTAGATCTAACCTTAACCTACCATATATCAAGATCTAATGTTCTCTACTCACTAAGACCATGGAAATCCAAGAAGTATCACTAGCTTCTTGAGAATCCTTGCTCGAAGTAAGAAGAGGATAAGATGAGACGAGACGAGATGAGATAAGATGATTAGATGCAAACAAATTCAAAGAAATGCAATAAAAATCCGAACTTTGGAAGAAGGGAAGAAACTTTGAAAAAGCAAGAAACCTGATGAAGAACAAAGAAGAACAAGCGAAGAACAAAAATTAAGAAAACTTGAAATGCGTAAATAAATTAAAGAGATCCAAGAAACAAGTGTTTATAAATCTCAAAATCAAACTTAAAAGAAATCTAAAATCTATAGCTCAAATAGCATAAGTGTTCTTGGAGGCTTGGAGAGGGTATTTATAGGTAAGTGGGAAGAAAGGATGTTTTCGTCGGTAAATTTTGGTCGAGTGCTCTCTATTGTTGACCTTATGTGGCGAACTATGGATCTGAGAGGTCAATAGTGAGTTGCATTCCAGGTTCTTCTTCTTGCATTTTCAATTGTCTTCATAATCGTTTATTATTTGCATATACTTCCTATTTGCAAGGCCTACCATATGTTGATTCCAACTGATTCTTCTCTTCTTTGGTTCTCTTCATAAATCTTTGAATCAACATCCAAGCTCCGTGGCTCCACACACATCTTTGGCTCCATTTTTGTCCTTCTTCATTCCCTTTTTGCTTCATTTGATTCTTCTTCATTGCCTTTCGTTTCCCTTGATTCTTCTTAACTTTTCCTTGATTAATGCTTGTTGTTCACTTCATTTCCACCATGAATCAAGTTCCAAAGTCCTCTCTTTCTTGTCAAGATCCATTCCCTTAAAAATGCAAAGTAACCATGCAAAATACGGGTAATCCTAAATGAGACTCAATTCCTAAACTATATAAGTTTTGACACAAAAATTCATTATATACAACCTAAATGCAATCAAAACATGGACAAAATAAGGTCAAAATGCATAAAAATATGCACAAATCAACTCCCCTGGACTTTCCCTTTGCTTTTTCTCAAGCAAACAATAAAGACGAAACCCGAAAGCGAGGTTTAAAAGCGGGAGCTCAAAACAACAATAGAAAGAATTCAGAGTAAGGTTTTCCGAAAGCATGCGATCCATTGGTTTTTGAGTTTCTTTTCCCGTAGGCTTATTCTTCGTTTCCTTTCTTGAGGACAAGAAAAGATTCAAGTCAGGGGGATTAGATGTGTCCGTATTTTAGTAGGTTTTTGCTGTGGTGTTCACCCGAGATCTAAGGTTTTTAGTATGTATTTAGATTGTTTTGGCACGATTTTGTTTTCTTTGTTTTTTTACAGGATTCGAGTTTGAATGTGTGAAAAGAATACATTTTGGATGGATTTCAAGCATCGAAGGGAGTGTTCGTGAAAAGCTGGAAAATACCCAGAATTTTGGACACAGATCGACCGATCCTTGTCTGGATCGATCGATCCTGTCCCGATCTGCAGACCAATTTTACGAAGAACCATATCGAACTTATTTCAAACCGGATTACAACAAAAATACCTAAGCACATGTTTTCCTTTTCAGAATGCACATTTAGAGAGTTTTAGAGAGCTTTAGAGAGATTTGTAACCAAGGGAGAAGAAGTCTTTCTGTTCTTCAATCGAGAAGTCTTCGAAACCCTATTTACTTTTGTTTATTCTTAATACAATCATGTCTCTCATGAATTTGATCTGTGTTTTTGCTATTTTCATGAGTGATTAGTATGTTCGTTGGGTTTAGGGATTTTCACATAGGGATTCATGGGTTGTTGATATAGAATCGCATGATTAGGGATATAATCTAATGAATCTTCGTCTATGATTGTTTGTAATGCATGAAACTGAATTGATCGCTTAGTTTCTGAACTTAGGTAATTTAACTACCGGAAGGTGAATGTTTAAATGCCTAAAAGAATCCTAGATGAGCAATTCTTCTTAAGCTCACGGAAGTTGATGTTTAAGTGAATTGTGAACCTATTGAATCTGTTAGTAATGCATGATTAGAAATTGAGGGTCAATGGAAGTTAGTCTCGATATTTCTAATACATATGGAGCTGTGAGTATGGAAGTAGATCAGTTCCACATTAGAATTTGAGTTCAAGACGGTTCTTAACCTCTTCCCTAATCTGTAGTTTGAATTAATCATAAATTGTTTCCTTGAGAATACCCGATGCCCAACACTTCTTTGATTGATTTACAACCTTCTCTTTTCTGCCTGCTTCCTCTGCTTTCTTGATTTCGATATTTGCATCATCTTACAAAACATCTTTTTAGCTTCAGCCCGCTATGTGATCTGATATATTTCTTCGTGCTATCTTTGGTCTTTGTGGATTCGATCCCGAACCACTACAACGTACATCTGTGCGCTTGAAGTGTTATTTTGGGCGAAAACCTGAGCTATCAGATACTTTAACATAATATTGTTGATTGCTCGACAATCAACACACATTCGCCAACTACCGTCTTTCTTTGGCACGAGTATAACGGAAAACAGCACATGGACTCATGCTTTCTCGGATATGTCCTTTCTCCATGAGCTCCTCAATTTGTCTTTGTAGCTCTTTAGTTTCCACCGGATTATTCTATAGGCTGGTTAGTTTAAGAGTGAAGCGCCTAAGACAAAATCGATTTGATGTTCTATTTCTCGAAGTGGAGCCAACCCCTTTGGATGTTCTTCTGGAAAAACATTCTTGTATTCCTGCAGCAAAGAAGTCAACTCACTCGGCAACACCGACTCCAACTTAGTTAAGCTCGAAAGAGCTTCTTTAAACACAAATAACAACACCGAATTTTCAGAATTAAGAGATTTCTTAATATCACCCGATTTTGCATAGAAGTTGAACTGTTTAGTGGTATTTTCTTCCTTTTGCTTAAGCTTCATTTGATCATGAAATACCTCCTTTGGCGTCAATGGCACCAACACTATTTTCCTACCATTAAACTCAAAAGAATATTGTTAGTAAATCCGTTATGCATGACTTTGTGATCAGATTGCCACGGTCTTCGAAGTAGGATGTGTCCTTCCTCCATTGGTAGTACATCGCATAAAACCTCATCCTCATACTTGCCAATGCTTAAAGGAACCATTACATTTCTGGTTACATCCATTTCTCCATTCTCGTTGAGCCAATGAAGCTTGTAAGGCTTTGGATGCTTCTTAGCCTTTAAATTGAGATTTTGTACCATGATAACACTCGCTACATTAGTACAATTTCCTCCATATATGATGAGCCTGCATACTTTGCCTTGAACCAAACAGCGTGTATGAAACATATTTTCTCTTTCCTCATGTTCCTCGGTCTTGGTTTGAACACTTATAGACCTCCTTGCAACTAACAACTCCCCTTGAGTTGGTTCTTCTTCGGAATTACTCTCCAAAAATTAAGAATCTTCTCCATCAGTCTCGTATTCTCCATCTTCCCGAAGAATCATAGTCTTTTTGTTGATACAATCACGCACATAATGCCCTCTTCCAAGACACTTGAAGCACTTAACATCTCGACTATTAGAAGAAGATGCTATTCCTTTCCCTTTATCTTGGTTAAAACCAGTTGGTTTTACTTCTTCTTTAGGTGCAGAAACTGATTTGCTTTCCTTAGAATAGCTTAGTCTTTCTCCTTTGTAATAATTCATCTTTTCAGCTCCAGCTCGTGGTCGTGATTGAGCTCGCCTTTTCAGCTGCTATTCAACCTGAATAGATTTGTGTAGCATCTCTTCTAGATCAACAAAATGCTGCAGCTCCATTTTATCTTGTATATCTCGATTCATTCCTCCTAAAAACTGTGACATTATTGCTTCTCGATCTTCTGAAATTTTAGCTCGTATCATGAGCAGCTCCAACTATTGAAAGTATTCATCTATTGATCGACTTCCTTGAGTCAGCATTCTTAGTCGTTGATGAAGTTCACGATGATAGTGGCTGGGAACAAACCGTTTGCCCTTTATAGTCTTCATTTCCTGCCATGTTCCAACGAGTTCTTCTTTGTTGCGTCTTCTAGAAGTTATCAACTGATCCCACCAGCTCAATGCGTAGCATAAAACTCCATAGTAGCTACCTGGACCTTTTTATGCTCTGGATAATGGCGGCATCCAAACCATAAGAAATAGGATAGATGACACCTGCACTAAAAAGTTTTATAATCTCCTTCTTGACAACTTCCATCAACTTAGGATTAAGTCTCCTTTGATGTTCGATGGAAGTCTTAGATTCATCCTCCAAGTGGATCCTATGCATGCAGAGATTTGGAGAAATACTTGTAATATCATCCAAAGAATATCCCAACGCTTTTCTATACTTCCTTAACTTCAAAAGAAGAAAGGCAGTCTCAGCATTGTTCATATTAGCATTAACAATTACTAGATATGTAGAGTTATGACTTAAGATAACATACCTTTGTCCTGCAGGTAGTGGCTTAAGCTCGACTTTTGGAGCTTTCAGCTCACTCCAATCAACACTAGAACTCGCCACCAATGATGTAGAAGTCACAGGTGATAGCTCTTTGAGCATGATAAATGCGACATGCTTCTCAATAGTAGGTGCTGAATCCAACAATTCAGCAACCACAAACGTACCTGCATCCAAAAACCCATACTCACCTTCAGTCTGAGTTAAGGCTACCTGTAATGGATCCTCAGTGTAGAGCTCTTCAACGAATTCTTCAATCACATCAGCAAGTGTATTGACCCATAATGTGTGCCCATCAATAGTAGACTTCTTCATGGATTTCTCGATGTTGAACTTCATAGTCAATCTCCCTTAGGACAACAACAAAAATTAGACAAGGAATGGACAGATTTTTCTTTTGTTTTTTTTCGTAAAAACAGAATTGAAAAGAGAAGAGATAGAAAAATACAACCTGATTTAGAGTGTTCTCTGATACCAAATGATGTGATCTCGTGATCCCACTCTAGAATACTCAATTGAAGGATAAGCTTTGCTGCTCAAACTCTAGAAGAATTTGAACACAAAGGATGTGGAAGGCGACTCGTCACACAAGGATTTGCGGAATGATCCTTCATATACCGAAGAACAAAATTCGTTGATATTACACACCAAAAAATCTGATCAGTTTGCTGGATATAACACTCCACACAAGAGAAGAAATCTCAAAGAAAATTTTCATTCATCAAAGCCTGTTTTTCTTTGTAGCATGTTCGACCATTATAAAGAAAATTAGGGAGAGAAAGAGACTAGAGACATGTACATGCACAAGCTCTTGGAAATACCAACACATTAAATACTAACTTAAACTAAATTTTTGACCATGCAATTTATTTAAAAATAACTAAGTGATGGTTGTTGCGGGATTAACGGATAAATGACGCGAAAGTAAACCCGACGCCTCGTTAAAAACCTTATCGGGAAAACCCATTGGGATAAAAATCTACAAGGGGAAAAGAGTACGCCAAGCTTACTTGTTTATCCATTAATCATTATTGAAGCTAGATTTTCTTGAATAGAATTTAGTAAACTTCGGTAAATCATTTCTCCATTTTGGACCAGTTCATCTTCATGACTCGAAGCTCGCGTAATTATTCCTCTGATTGCTTCCTTAAGCTCCTTGGCCGTAGCGCGAGTTATATGAACGCTTGGAATTGTTAGTGCATCCTCAGCTACTAGCTGCTCCTCATGCTCCGTTCCCATGAAACGAAAATGGAAGAGCGATTTCCCCTTCCAAATCATGGGATTTTCGTTGGTCAAGAGGACCGAGGTAACCGTCCATTCCTTATCCCTAGAGAAGAACCAAGGATTGGATAAGGAGATGAGCTATTCACTAATGGCGAAAGGATGGATATAAGACCCTCACCAATCCGCAACAACAAATTTGAGATCAATCAAGCTTGATCAATATTGTGCAAAACGTTATATTCTTTGATCTTGTGTTGGAAAACCCTCTAGAGAACTTGGATAACATTGAAAGGTTAACCGGGACGGTAAAGATTAATGGATAGGCGGAGGACATCATCAAATTGACTTTGTTTCCATTCTCTTTAAGAGACAAAGCATCTCAACGGGAGAAGAGCGTTGTGACATCGTCTATCACAACATGGGACGAATGCAAAAAGAGGTTCTTGGCTAAGTTCTTCTCATCCCAAAGGACGACAAAGATAAGGAATGAGATCTCTACCTTCAAACATGGAGGAATGGAGTCTCTTTATGATTGACTGCTTCAATGGGTACATAAGGAGTTTTCCTCATCACGGTATTACATAAGGCAACCTACTTCAAATCTTCCATAGAGGTATCCATGAGAAGTACCGCTTGGCTTTGAACACCGCCTCCATGGAAAGCTTTGCTAGTCTTTTGGTTGACCATGGAGAGAAAATCATAGACAATCCCGCTCAAAGCGACAATTGCGATGGGGGTGATTATGATAGAATGATGAGAAGTACGGGATCTAAGGAAGACAAGATCAAGTAGCTTAGTGAAAAGGTTGATAGGCTCATTCAACAAGCATGGAGAAGTGTTCACTTTGTGGAAACTGAAGTCGAAGGACAAGAGGGTGAAAACTAAGAAGAAGTGAGTTACATCCAAGGAGGGTACTACCAAAAACCCTTCAATCAGGGATACAAGCTTTTCAACAGTAACAACTTGTCCTACCGAAGCACTAATGTGGAGAATCAACAAGATAAAGTTTATACTCCCAAGACTAACCAACAAGCGTACCAATAACAACCTATGCAAGGCCACTACCAAAAGCCTCAACACCAAACTGGTCCTACCAAAGAAGAAGAGAATCATGCTATACTTAAGAAGCTAGTTGAATGAAAAAATGAGATCATGGCCGAGCTCAACAAGAAGTTTGTGGTGATGAATGCGAAGATAGAGTCTATATACCGAGACATGAACATCAAGCATGAAGCTCTTGCTTCACATCTTAAGGTCATAGATTCCAAATTGATAGGTCAGGGTTTCGCCAAAGAAAACACTGCAAGCGTATAGTTAAGTACGTTGTAGTTGTTTAGAATCGAATCCACAGAGACCAAAGGTAGCACGAAGAATTTCAGATCAAATGCGGGCTAAAGCGAAAAGGATGTTTTGGAAGAGATGTAATAATCTAAAATTAAGAAGCAAAGAAAGCAAACAAATGACAACGAGTTGTAAATCAATCAAAGAAGAGTTGGGTGTTGGGGTCAAAAACTGTCCCGACGAAATCGATGCCTGAAAAGGACTACGAGAACGATGCTTCCTCTTTCGGACACAAGAATAGCATAGAAATCCCGAAGCTCCGAGATTCTCGTCATTTAGGCTATCTCTTATCGACCAGGTTTCAAAGCTTCGCATATAGTCGATCATGGTCAATCTCAACAACAATTATATCCGTCCACAAGCAACTAGAGCGTCCGAGTGCTAGAGCTAGCATCGATGGATTTCGGATAACTCTCGCAAGGCCACATGAAACGACCTCCGGAGCGATACGAAACCACCAAAAGCATTGGGGAACCGCGTCGCTTCGGAG
>OVAN01007734.1:0-19227 GCA_900406275.1 Anastatica hierochuntica | reverse complement strand
TTTTTGAAAAACAGACAATACAAAGGTGTATTTTTGTAAGTCTTCCTTTTTTTTATTTAAAATATTTTAGTTTTTTTTTTCAATTAGTGTGAAAAATAAAACCTGAAAAGTTTAATGGTAAATTGCCAAAAGATGAGAGTTAATTTAGTAAAAATTTGTTCTACTAGTAATTTTATTTTAGGTAATTTTATCATATATATATATATATTAGATTAATTTACAGAAATACACTTAAAAGGAAAAGAAATTTTACATTTACACCTGTCTTTTAATGGTTCTCAAATATTAGGGTTTAAGGTTTAAGGTTTAGTGATTAGGGTTTAGGGTTTAGCTATTAGGGTTTAAAGTTTAGGAATTATGGTTTAGGGTTTAACGTTTAGGGTTTCTTTTAGTCTAGGGGTATAATGGTCTTTTTCATTAAAAAGGGAGGTGTAAAAATAAATTTTTTTCAAGCAGGGAAATTTTTGAAAAACAGACAATACAAAGATATATTTTTGTAAGTCTCCCTATATATTAGATGATTTCTATGTAACCATATAACAATATTATCATCTGCAAGTCACTCACTCACTGCTTTCTTCTTTTTTTTTTAACTTTGGGCGTTTGTAAAACAGTGAAACTGTTTGGGCGTAAATAAATAAATATTTGATTTGGGCGTTTTTTTTGTCTCATCTAACGAAGGCCAAAATGGATTTTGAAAGGGTGGATCCAAACAACAAAAACAAAAGAATATTCCTAAAAGAGAATATTAAGGATAAATATCAAAAGCTATTAGAGAAGTACACAGACCAAAATGTACCCTCAAGTCATATATGGTGGTGCCTTTCCTCTTTTCTCCAAACTTCTTTTCTCAAAAATTTTAATAAAATATATTATTGGTTTCAGACACTTTCCTAAATCATTTCGTGTACTATATAATACCTGAATTTAAAAATAAAAACTGCAAAATGTAAGGGTAATAAGAAGAGACAAAAAATAATAATAACTATAGTAAACTAAGTATCCAATGTTTAGAATCAAAACAATAAGAGCCTTTCCGTATTCATTTCACACAAAAATAAAAAAAAATTCTGAATCTGTCATAAACTGCATTAACCCCCTTCTTAAATTATGTTCAATTGATTTTCAAACAAATAACCATGAGTAGAGAAGAAACCCACGAAATCAAATTAAAACCATATTAGTAAATTAAAAAAAGCGTCGTGCATTTTGTTTGTACGAATTAAAATAGGTTAAGATATATTAGTAAAGAGCTCTGTACAAAGTGGAATTTGTGAAAAAAGAAAACCTATTTGCTTCTTCGTCTTCTATTGTCTTTTATGGCTTAATGAGATCCCACTTGTACCGACCTTCGAGCGGCTTGTCATTGACGATATCGAAGTTGTACCTGTGTGTTCAAAGTGTTTTCGTTCGTTAGGATTTTGATTTTCCTCATATGATATTTTGCTAAACTACGCTTCTTATCCTGCGCAGACAACTTTCTTTCTCAAGAAGTTTGAAACTAAAGCAGAGAAATCGAAGAGATGTAAGTAAACTCACTTCTCTATAAATCGCTTCTGCTTCTCGTCGTTCTCTAGCTCCGACAAGAACCCTTCAATCTCCGCCGACGTCGGCCTCTTTTTGCTCACTTCCGGTGATTTTCTCCGTTTATCCCTCTCTGTTGTTGTTTCTCCTAAAGCTTCATGTTCTGAGTTTCCCTCTTTTCTGTGAGTACAAAAAAAACGAAGAGATCAGAATGTGAGATGAAAGAGGAAGATTGAGCTAAAATTTAGGATTTGGGGGAAAAAAACAAGAGAGATTATGAACCTGAAATTGCTGGTGATCAGTGTTGAAGTTTCAGTTTCGGAGATTTGATGAGCCTGAACAAATACGATAAAGAGAAAATCAACGGAGATTGTTTACAGATCGAATCATTCTCGTCAGAGAAAACAAGGGAAAAATCAAAAAAGAACTGAGAAAAAATCGATTGATTCTCGATTTCAGGTTGAAACGAGCTTCGTATTTCAAAACTTTTACCTCTAGATCTACAACACAAGCCGGAGCGTTCCTCGTGATTTCGTTCGATTCAGTGCTAAAACGTCCAGAGCATAAGATGCTCGAGCTCTGTTCATCGTCTTCTCCAACGGAGGTAACAGAGCATCGACCTGGAACTGAATCCGCCGATGAATCCAAAGAAGAAGAAGATGATGGAGGAGACGAGACATGAGAGTCCGTCGTTGAATGATGATCGAAATTCTTCTTCTTCTTCTTGAGAGGTGAGACGCTTGGGTTCGAAGCTTCAAACTCTCTCGCATCTCGCTTGTAGTTGGGATTTCTCTCGCTCATCTCTCTCTCTCTCTGCTTCTTTCTATTTCTGGTTCGCTTCTTATTACAGAAAAGCAGAGGAGTTTTTGGTGGGGGAGAAGAAAGAAGAGAGAAAGAGAGAGAGAGAGATGAAGGAATCATGAGCCGTTGATTATTTCAACGGACGAGATTTGATATTCCTTTTGCGAGCGGACGGAGGTTGTACGCTATATAGTTTATAACGGCGCCGTTACGGAGTTTTACGATTTTCTTACACAAACGCTGTTGGGATTCGAAACGCGTTTTTTTTCCTGCCATTTCTTTGGCTTCCATTCAAAGCAATCGAAAACGCAATCATTTCCTTTTTTAGTTTATGACGTAGTGGAAACGTAACAATAATCATTACTATAATTGATCTCATGCGGTACGCGGATATATATATATATATATATATATATATATATAATGATATATTTAATTATTTATTATTTTGTATACTATTTTTTATATTGTTATTATTTTCAAATTTTTTTAATTTGACAAATGTTTATATATAATATAATTAAGTTAATTAGTTGAATGTTTAATCAACGTAATTTTATTTTTTTATATTGTTTTAAGTTTTATCGTAAAACCTTTTTTGTTTATGCGAATTAATAATTTTTGTTGATACAACTTTTTTTCAAAATATATTTAGCAAATGTTTATAAAAATGATATTACTCCTTTACATATTATTTTTTTAACAACAAAATCTTTACTCCGAACCGAACTAGAAAAAACATGTGAAAAAATCGGAACGGATTTTATGCTCAAGTTTGAGTTTTGGGTTTTATTCGAACTGAACCTGAAACTCGAAGTAGTATATGGTTGTCCCGAACTTTGCACACACATATACATACATCCTTAGCAAGATACCCTTATATCCATATATTTTGCATTTGTTAGTCCGAAAATCCCAAACGCAAATCCTGAAATAACCGAAAAATCAGAAAAACCCGAAAAATTCGATCAAAACTCGAAAAATCCGAAAATTGGAGAAATCTGAAGAAAAACCAACCCCGAATACGAAAAACCCGAAAATAGCCGAATCTGAAAAAGTATCGGATCTATCCAGGTTTAAATAGTTTTATAAAATCCAACCTGACCCGAAAAACCCGAAACGAATTTTTCAGAAACCATAATGGATCCTATAGGGCTGGAATTCTGATCCGAACCTGAACAACATCACGAACGCCTAACCCTAACTTACACATATGCATTTGTACTAAAATAATATAATTTTTATATATACTATATTATAGATATATCAAAACCGATTTATTATAAAATCAATAATATATGATTGAATATATAGTTTTGTATTGAACAATATTCTATATTTATCAATACATGCAAGCTAACACATTAACTACATAGATATTGATACATGCGTAATTGTGTAATGTATAAATTGATTAATAATAAAAATATAATTTTATATAAATTAATTATACATGGGAGTAGAAGATATAACATGAGATTAACAATATTTATACTGTATTGCTAATCAAATAATAATGATTGTTATAATTATTTCTAATGATTGTGAATGAATCCAAATTTAAATGAAAACTTTTTTAAGTAGATAAAAAGTATGACTTTATGACTTTATTTTAATAAATTAGACTAGATTTTGACCCGCACTTTCAAAGCATTGAGTTTAGTTTTTTAGTTTAATATAATATAAAAGAGATTTAAAGATGATAGTGAGTTTTACTATAAATAAATTATAGCAAAGAACAAATACTTTTATATTACTAAAATTTATTAACGATATGGATTATCAATATCAAAATGAAATTTAGTTTATCCTACCATTCACGATCCAAAGATCGGAGCGTTCGACCGTAAACCGGAAACATAGCTGAGTTGGATAAATAATAAACCTAAAGAGCATTAGACCGATTAAAAAACCAGATTAAACCGGTAAAGAATCTGAAAATGACGAATCGTTGAACCTAATTCAAACCGGATTTATTTATTAAACATGAAATTTAATTTAATTTATTAATTATTACACTTTTTGGGTAAAATTAAATTTTTAATTTTAAAAATATTATTACTTTAAGTGTTTATGTATATTTTAAGATAATATATTTATTCTCGACTATACCATTATTTTGAAATGATATATTTATTCTCTCTTATAATATTATTTGTAAAAATATCCTTAAACTCGGTTGGACCACATCGAGTTACGGTCCAAAAAATTATCCAGTTCATTTTTAAAATGTCATTTTGTAATTGTTAATTAGCAAAGTGCATTTTTATAAGTATTTAAAAATTAAAAGGAGAATCATTCACTAATTAACCAAATTAATTAACTGAATTAATGAATTGAATAATCAAATTGTTATGAGAGATTTTAGGGTGTATAATTATACTAATATAAAAGTCCAAAATCAATAATATCACACGGTAAATAAAATTGTTGTACTTCAATTTTAATACAATAGATTATTATTCTTATTTTCGATTTGTAATATGGGTAGTTAAAAATCAATTTAAATAATTTTATGTAGGAAGAAAGGGTCATATTTTGTCATTCTCTCTCAGCAAACATTTTATGAAGGTTCTTTCGTAAGTGGATTTTGAAACTTTCCACAATAAATTGCATATATTAATGATGTGACACAGAGTGAGGATGTATATGAGTGGTTGAGATATCAAAGTAACCTTGATTAATGATAGGTCTTAAAAGTTCGAAAGCATCGACTTCCATTGAGTTCGGATCCACCAAACCAAGATCTCAAGTGTTTTTGTATTAGATAAAGAAAATCTCAAGTGTTGTTCTAGCTGAAACAAGGACCATGACATGATATGTAACAAATCATAGTCTTCAATAAATAATGAATCTTTATAGATTATGATAACGTCTATATTACGATTTGATCTCTCTTTCTTCTCACTCGATTCCACTCGTTTGTTTAAAAGAAAGCAAGAAACAAACTATACACACAAAGGTTTTATCTTGAGTTCACTTTCCGTGATGGAAAGCTACATCTCAGGGGCCAGAAATCACCTAGCAATCCACTAGCTTCAAGATTACAAATCTCCTCTCTACAATCCATAGAAGGAGCTCAATGAAGAAGATGATTCAGAGATCAATAGATCTAATTTTCTGTTTCGATTAACTCTAATAACCTAACTAGCTCAATCATATATACCTGATTAAACCAGATTGGACTAACCAACAATTCATACCAAAACTAAACCATAACACTAAACCAAATTGATCTTCTGGTTAACTCAAACCTTTTGAACAAAGCAGATCCTTTACATGAACCATACCTTTGTCATACTTAACAGGAGCTGAGTCACAAATAACATTCTCCACCTTGAATTAGCTCTTAACTTCATCTCCTTACCTTAAACATTCTCTTCAGTGGATTGTTTCCCCTATGTTAAACCTCCTGGCACAACCTTTAACCTTTCAGGCTTTAGAGACCCTAAGCAAATCCAGAGCTGCATTAAATTTGCTTACATGCACAACTTTAGTCAAAATATCTGTTGGATTCCTCTCTGTATGTATCTTCATTACTTCATTCTCACCAGAAGCTATCTTTTCTCTGATAAAATGAAATTTCATGTCCACATGCTTAGTGCACTCATGATAGACATTGTGATTTGGCAGACTTATAGCACTATGTGAATCACACCAAAACTTCACTTGATCTTGCTTAAGACCTAAATCTTCTAATAACCCTCTGAGCCAGATCGCCTCTTTAATTGCCTATGTTAGTGCAATATACTCTAACTTTGTTGTTGACAAAGCTATTACAGCTTGTAGGCTTGACTTCCAGCTGACCACATTTCCTCCTAATGTAAACACAAAACCAGATATCGACCTTCGCTTGTCCAGGTCAGATGCAAAGTTAGCATCAAAATAACCTTGAACCTCCAAATTTTTATCCTTCATGAACACCAAACCCAACTCAGAAGACCCTTTGATGTATCTAAGTAGCCACTTTACTGCATCCCAGTGAACTTGACCAAGCATGCTCATGTATATGCTAACTAAACCAAGTCCATATACCAAATCAGGTCTGGTTCCTACCATGGCATACATAATGCTACCTATTGCAGACGAGTAAGGTACTAACTCAGTGTTGACTTCTTCACTGGTCTCCTTCACATTTGAAAGTTTAAAATGAGCTCCAACCGGTATTTGAGACGCCTTTGCATCCTCCATTCTAAATGTCTTCAACACTTTCTTGAGATAATATGTTTGATGTAACCTTAATATACCATTCTCTATGTCCCTAGAGATATCCATGCCCAAAATTCTTCTAGCTGGATCCAAATCCTTCATGTCAAAATTTGAAATCATTTGGTCTTTAAGTTCTTGTATCCTAACCATATCTCTTGCAGCTAACAACATGTCGTCCACATAAAGTAATAGGTAGACATACTCTTCTTTTGAGACCTCCTTAGTATAAACATAAAAGTCACGATCACTTCTGCTATAACGTTCTACCATGAACTGGTCAAACCTCTGTTTCCATTGCCTGGAGCTTTGCTTAAGGCCATAGATCGATTTCTTCAGAGAGTACACTTTAAACTGAGGATCTCTTTCTATAAAGCCTTCTAGCTGAGGCATAAACAACTCTTCATCAAGGTTGCCATGAAGAAATGTTGTCTTCACGTCCATCTGCTCTAACTCAAGATCCCAATTTACAACCAGAGATAATAATGTCATGACGGACACATGCTTCACCACAGGAGCAAACACCTGATAATAACTCACAAACCATTCTCTCCTTGCAGTCATATGATAGGTACATCTTGAGTCAATGATCCAATTATCTCCTGCATTAGTCTCTGAAACATTCAAGGCATCAACTACTTTTAGTTCTTCAATGAGTACTGCAACCTCTCCATCTCCATTATTCTCAAGCTTTCTTTTCCTAGCAAAGCAGTCCTTCTTTAAGTGGCCTTCCTTTTTGCAATACCAACAAGTTGCTTTTGATCTTGACTTAGATCTTCCCCTGCCTTTTCTTTTAGAATCATTTGTATCCCTATTGAATTGCCTGCCTCTTTCTTTAGTATACAAAGCGGCAACAGGACCTTTATCAATTCTAATCCCTTATGAGATCTCTCTTTCCCTAGACCTAGCTACAGAAATCACTTCTTCTAGTGTCAAGGACTCCCTACCATACTTAAGAGTATGCTTTAACTGATCAAAGTTAGTAGGTAGGGAACTCAAGAATAGTATTGACAGAATCTCATCAGACACACTAACATTCAAGCTACTCATCTCATCTACTATCTTTAAGAACTCATCAACATTCTGATATACTGTTTTCGACGGATCAAACTTGAAAGTATAGAACAGTAACTGAACAAATATGCGATTAGGAAGGGACTTATACATGTATAACCTTTCTAACAGAGACCACATAGCAGTTGTAGTCTCACAGTGTTTGATCTTTCTTAGAACCTTATCATCGATATTCAAGATGATTAGATTCTTCGCTCTTTTATCTTTCTCTAACTTCTCTGGATCTTGAGTTACCTTCGCACCAGATTCGGAAGACTTTCCTGCACTTTCATCTGGACTCTTTCCTTCAATCTTCATCACCAGAGTCTCGATCAACATCTGTTCATCTGTTTAGATCTGTCTCAGACCTTGCATCCCAATGAACGCCATCATCCGTATCTTCCACAATCCAAAGTCATATGTTCCATTGAAACGCTCCACCTCAGCACGAGCCATCGCCATTGCCATCGACACCTCACACCGAGCTCTGATACCACTTGTTTAACGTCGATACTATGATTTGATCTCTCACATCTCACTCAATTTCACTCGTTTGTTTAAAAGAAAGCAAGAAACAAACAAGACACACGAAAATTTTACCCTGAATTCACTTTCCATGGTGGAAAGCTACGTCTCAGGGGCCAGGAATCACCTAGCAATCCACTAGCTTCAAGAGTACAAATCTCCTCTCTACAATCCAAAGAAGGAGCTCAACGAAGAAGATGATTCAGAGATCACTAGATCTAATTTTTTGTTTCGTAGCTCTAACAACCTAACCAGCTCAATCATATATACTTGATTAGACCATATTGGACTAACCAACAATTCATACCAAAACTAAACCATAGCACTAAACCGGATCGATCTTCTGGTTAACTCAAACCTTCTGAACAAAGCATAGTCTTTACCTGAACCATACCTTTGTCATACTTAACAGGAGCTGAATCATAAATAACAGACTCATTATTCAATTTTTAAAGAAAGATTGAAGTTTGAGAAAAAGAGACAGATCACAAACAATTTAACGAGTTCAGCAGGCTATTAGATTATGTCTATATAAATTGTTAACTCGTAAGAATTCCAGATTTTTTGGTTCATAATTTGTATAGCACCCGAAGTTAGACTCTACATATTTCAATTTAAAGAATAGTTATCCGCATTAAAGAAGATTTAAACACAAACAACAATAAAATCAATATTTTGCACAGAGGCGACTCTGAGACCAAGCAAGGGAAGCATGCGCTTTTAGCCTTGGATTTGATAAAAAAAAAATTACCTTTGGAAAACGGAATTTTCTTAAATAAATATACAAAAACGACCGTTAATGCAACCTTCATTAAATATGTGAATCTCATGACCGACATTGATTTTGCATTACCACTAACCACCACGCATTTGGTATCTTCGTCTATATATTTTTGGTATTTCGCATTTGGTATCTCGAGTTCACTAAAATTATTGATCAAATGTTTAAAAAACAACTACAAGTGAAATAGTTAGTTTCTCTAGCTAAAATCTCACCATATATCAATTCTTATATCACTGGAAGGAAACTCTCACCCGCCGTTTTAGATTTGATCTTTATCTATCTTACTCATAAACCTTGTAAATGTTATTTGTTTGTTATCTTTTCAATATATCCAAAATTTTCGATTTTTAAAAGTTTCCATGTGTAGGGTTCTTCCACTCCAATACACACCAAAAACATAGTTTGTCGTATACATCAGTTTAACGACAAGTTCTACAAAATAATGTACAAGTGTTTAAAACCTTTATAATATAGCGTCATAGAGGCTGAAAACCATATAAGAATTCAGGTATATATAAGTTGTCTGTATGTAATTAAAACCAATCGTAAACCACTAAACTCAAGTCTCGTATTAAAGAGCAAAGATACAAATGGCAAGAGTGCTTTACAAATTTAAATCACATATGTATACTGATACATGCATACTATTTCTTTATTCGTCCAATGAACAGGGACCAATTCGAATAAATTGTAGTAATATACTATAAAAAGAATCATCGAGTAATAAGTGACTGATGATGTAACTACGAAGTCGCTGACAAAAGCATTTAGTTAGGGAAATACTATAACTAATGCTCAACATTTGATTTTAATATTGTGAGTTTCTTTTGTTGTAAACTTATTGTCAATTTCACTTGTTTTTTTTTTTTTGGTCGACATGTCAATTTCACTTGTTAGTTTTGGTTTTAGTCCAGATTCTATTTTACTCTTACGTCCCATGATCTTTATAAATATACTAAACTAAAAGAATCCAGAATAATGAATCTTAATACTATTACTATATGGTTGGTGACCTGGAAGATGACATAATAATTACATAATTTTTGACTAATCAGACAAGCATTGCGATTTCCCGGTTTCACTAAGTTAATGCTTCTTCCGGTGTTTCAAATAACAAATTTGTAAAATTTTCACATGATTTTAAAATCTAAATATTTAGTATTCTGTAGTTCAAATATTTTTATTTAGTTATTTGTCATTTACAATATATTAATATTATCGATGAAATGTCTTTTTTAAAAATAATCTTTAGAATACATAAACATATAAAAATTCATATTTTATACACGGAAAATAAAGGGATTTAGATAGTTTTCTGATGGAAAAATTTCTTAAAAATTCACCAACTATTTTCTTTTTGCACAAATAATACGAACTTTCTCGGTTACCATTTTAATACACCAACTATTTTCGGTTGTTATTTTAATACTCAAAGTTTCAAATTTTGTAATTTCTCAACGTCGGAGTTAACGGAACCGTTAATGTCCGTTTTGACGGATGTTAGTTTTAAGATACCCTTATATACTACTAATTCGAAACATCATCAAATTGCCCTCCGATGCGTCTTTTCGTTTTTAAAAAACATTTAAATATGACGCTCGATGGGTTCGAACCAGGATCGGATAATGAACATGGAGAGGTCATTACCTCTATGCCACCGCATCTGTTCTTGTTCATAGTTCTACATATTAATATATTATATATGTTTAGTTCAAAAAATTAAATTATATTATATATTCTCTTACCATTTACATATAAAAATAGATTTTGTAAAAAATATTAGCTTTTTCGGTTACATATTTTTATATGTAAATATTTTAAATTAATTTATAAATATTACATATTAACCAAAATATTTGATATTAAATCAAGGAGTATCCGTATACAAATAATATACAAAATTATTAGCTTCATTTTAAAATTATTAGATTAATTTAAATGATAATTATAAAGAATAAGCTAAAAATACTTTTAATTTAAAAGATAATTATAAGGATACTCCTTTAAATCAAGCTAATAAGTTTGTACAAAATATATTTATATATATATATATATTGTAAGAGAATATAATAATATTATTTAATTACTCATGTAAAATAATTTAATTTTTTGAACTAAACATATATAATATATCAATATATTGAACTAAGAACAAGAAAGAATGCGGTGGTGTAGTTGTAGTGTCCACGTTAGATGCACTTCATGATCTCGGTTTTGAACCCATCCAGAGAAACAACTGAACTTAAAACTAACATCTGTTTCGTTAACGCAGTTAACGTCCGTTAACTCCGACGTTGAAAAATTACAAAATTTGAAACTTGAAGTATTAAAATAGCAATCGAAAATAGTTGGTGTATTAAAATGGTAACCGAAAAAACTCGTGAATTATTTATAAAAAAAAAATAGTTAGTGAATTTTTAAAAAATTTTCCCTTTTCTGATTACCGAATAAAGAAAAAGTCAATAGAGGAGTTGTAGTTTTCTAAGAAATGAAAAGAAAAAGTCAAATCTTGTAAGCACTTTTTTGAGGGAATTATGAGAGTGGACTGATAGTTGGTGAGCCTCTTTTTAGTTGGGTTTGGGATTTGTGTAACTGTCTCGAGTTCTAATATTTTTACATTTATCTTAGACCATCTCTAATGTATTTTTTTATTTTTTTAATAATAGATAAACTATATAATAGAGATGAATTTTTCTTCAATATATATCACTATTTATATCTTTAAAAAAAATATTCTTAAAAGATTTTTTAGTTTTACAATTAACACGTTTTACTTATAAATGTTAAAAATTAACCCATTCATTATAACTTTTGGGTTTTTTTATATAAAATAATAAAATTATTTAAACTAAATAACTGAGTACAAAAAACATTATAAAAATAATAAAACAAAGTTAACATTATCTAATCAACAATATTTTAACGATCTTTGTAGATCCGGAAATAATTTACCGGAGTATTAAGTTGTTAAAATATGTTGTAATAATTAATATTTAAGTTGAACTTAAATATGTTATCAATATGTAAAACATATGTGGAATTTTAGATAAGTAGATTATAATTAATAATTTTAGATTTAAAACTACAAAAATTTAAATATCATTTGTTAAATAGAAAGTTAGACTTTCAAATAAAACTAGATTTTGACCTGTGCCAAACACGGGATTAAAATTAAAAGTTTTATATTGATTATAATTATATTGAAAGTAATTGAACTAAGTAATTTTTGTAATGTGAAATAGTTAGAAAATTTGTATACTTGTATTGTTACCATAATAGTTTAAGATATCGATAAAAAGAGTTTAGAAATTAAGAATTTTATATCCATATATGGATAATAATATGCCATATTCTGCATCTTCATATGAATATTCAAAATTTCATGATTATATATTTAAATTTGGATTTATTATATATATTTAAAAATATTTTTAGCTTATATTTTGATGACTTTTATATAAAATCTAACTTATCTCTTTTCAGAAAATTAATTTATCTTCAAAAATATTATCTATAGTTTGAGATGTTTAATGTTTATGATATTTTCTAAATTGTTGATTTGGATCTGACTATATTTATAATATTCTAATTTTTAATATACTATCTAAATATGTATGTTCTCAGGATTTTGGTATATTTAGTAGGGTGAAACTATTATCCGAGATCCGTTATCCGATCCGCTATCCGTCTCGTTCTGATCCCAAAAAAGGATATTCAGAGGGTTCAAATCCAGATCCAAATTAATGGTTTCACGGATCCTGATCCGGATAGTGGAATTTGTAGATCCGGATATCCAGATCCATACTTATTATATAATATTACAATATTAAAAGTATATTTATATGTATATATCATATAATTTATATACATAAATAATTAAAAATAAATTATTAACCTATAATATTAAATTTTATTTTATTTCAATTATAAATCTAAAAATGTAAACTATATATTGATTTTACAAACTTTAATGGGAGACTTACGAAAATACACCTTTGTATTGTCTGTTTTTCAAAAATACCTCTGCTTGAAAAAATTTTATTTTTACACCTCCCTTTTTAATGAAAAAGACCATTATACCCCTAGACTAAAAGAAACCCTAAACGTTAAACCCTAAACCCTAAACCATAATTCCTAAACTTTAAACCCTAATAGCTAAACCCTAAACCCTAATCACTAAACCTTAAACCCTAAATCCTAAACCCTAATATTTGAGAACCATTAAAAGACAGGTGTAAATGTAAAATTTCTTTTCCTTTTAAGTGTATTTCTGTAAATTAATCAACTTTAATTAAATTTAAGTTTTATTTTTTTAAAAAAAATATAAAACTCCAGATAAGGATATACGTGAATATCCGGACTTTCATACGGATACCCAAAACTCCAGATATCCTAAGGCTACCTCAAAATAGTCTGGATATCGAGACTATTCTACTCCTAATATTTAATAACATATTTAGATAGTCATACATTCCATGATACAATCTATCTCAAACTACAGTACACAATTCATCAAAGCTAAACATAAAATGATATAAAACAAATCCATTATAAATTTATCGTACTTTTCAATTATTTTTCAAATAGTGTATAAGATAATACTTTTTGTTGCCTTAAGAATGATATTATTATATAAATTCAATCTGATATCAAATAAATAAATAATTATTATAATATTATATTATATCGTAATATTTTAAAATATTCCTTTTTCTTGGTCATATATTTTAAAATATTCAAACAATATATTGTAAATAAATTAAATTTGTTAGATATATTGAGATGAAATTTAGAGATTAATTGTAATTTATAAAGATTTTTTCCATGATACATAAAATTTACTAAAATTTTTAATTAGTTGAATATAATGATGTGTCCTTAAAATACTCTTTGATTGACACATATGATTTTTACTGATGTGTTTTATATGTAAAAATATTTTTGTGACAAAAAAAAGTAAAAATATTGTTATTTCTTCATAAACATGTATTTTAGTTATAATCATAAAATGTTAAAGGACTATTGTATAAATAAAAAAGTATATCTCCATTAGAGCATCTCCAATCCATCATTTTAGAGATCTTTATTATTGTGAAAAAAATAAAAATAGAGTTTTTGCTCCAATGTATTACTGAAATGCTATAATTATCTCTATAAATTGAGAAACATCGACCTCTTCCCCCACCACGATATCCCTCTTCTTCTCCTTTTAGACATCAACGACGCCGGAGGACGAAGCTTAACCACGTTGACAACCTCCCTCCGCCGCTTCCTCCGGAGATCGCCAGAGATTAGCTTCGTGTATTCCACTTGACATTTAACGGAATCTTTGCCACCGGATGAGGTTGTAACCACCGTTCCTGTGAACCATACGCCGCGTAACTCAGGCTCGTCGGAGCTGATTTCAACGGCAGAGCCAGGTTTTAGGTAATCAGGGAGACGATTACGAATCTCTCTCGGAGTAATGGAGTTCTTCTTCCTCGCCGGATATTGACGAATCCGCAAAGACATGATGCGACTTCTCTCTTTTTCTTCTTCTTAGGGCTTTTGGGGTTTTGATAAAAAAATTTCAGCGATCAAAAATCAAATTTAAACCTTTGTGTTTGTGATTAATTTAATTTAAATTATCCACAATTTGATCATGGGCTTAATTAGAGATTTTTATTAGCCCAAGTTCTTAATTTTATTTGGTTTAAATTTTATTTATTTTTGTCTAACGTCAAAATTTATTTTATTTTTATATTAACATTTTCGTGCATAAAAATATATTTTTTATATGTCTGACAAACTTGAAAATTCAGAAGGTAAGATAACATAACATATGGCAAAAAGAAAAAAGATATGTAAAAAGAGAAAATATATATACTTATTTATTCTAACATTTTTCGTAGATAATTTTTTTGTTTTTTGTGTCAACAAGTGGATCGAGCTCGACCCATAGCCAAACGTGAGATAACGCGGTCTAGTGGAGTCAAGTCGAACTCAGAGAGCTGAAAGTTTTTCGTATATAAATTTTTTTTGTTATATACATGTCCAACAAACTTGAAAGTTTTTAATGTAAAAATACTATAAGAGATGGAAAAATGAATATAATTTTTCTTGAATTGATTATGAAAATAAGAGCGACAAAGTCTACAAGACTCTAAAACCATGTGCAATGCTATTATTATATTAATAAAATAAAATAAAAAAAGAGAAAGAAAGAAAGAGAGAGAGAGACACGATGAGAGAGACACTTTGCTTTCTCTCTTCCTTTCTAATTTTTATATTATTTTTTAACTTTAAAAAATTCATTTAAGAGTTTCCGTTAAAGATGGTGTAAAGAAAAAAAAAATTAAACAAAGACTTTTAGCGATGATGGGATCTGAAAATTGTACGTAACCACTTCTTGAAACGGTCTAAAAGAGACGGTTTCGAAACAACATTAGGTCTTGGTGGTTCGACCACGACTCGAAGTTTAACCCCAGCGGCTCAATGACCCGTCTTTGAGCTAATGAAATAGTGTACTCCTGGTTTTGTAAGCTTGACGAGATCCTGTCCTGTCTTGTGCACGGAAACAGGAGAAGTCGGATCGCAGAATAAGAACTCAAGATCACCGCTGATTTCTAGAACGTCTTCGCCGTCGTTGTATTCATCGTCGTATTTGAAGACGAGACTGTCTCCGACGTGGAAGTCTTCCTTCTCGGTCCACTTGTAATAGAAGTCACTTTCTTGAGGAACACTCCATCCTTTGGAGTCACCAACAATATGAATTTTTCCTAAAGGAATATTGGCTTGTGGTTGCGGTGGCGGCAGAGGAGTTGGAAGTGACGGATCGCGGACGACGAGAATGTTTAGCTTATGTCCTGATTTGCATTGATCATGGTTCGAGGTGATGAAGTAGTAAGAGCCTGGTTCCGTGAGGGTCACGACATCGTGTCCCGTGTTGTAGACAGCTTTAGGAGAAGAAGTTGTGTGGCAAAACTCGTACTCCAAAGCTCCGGGGACTTGAACGACGTCGTTTACGTTGCGATCATATTCAAAGACGAGTGAATCTCCGATATAAAACTCTTTCTCCTCGGCCCAAGCGTAGTAGACGTCGTCCTTAGCCGTCCATCCGTCGGAGTCACCGACTTTATAGATTTTGGCGGCCGAGCAACAACCTAAGAGAACCGTAAACAAAAGCATGAAGGTGAAGATGACGGTGTTGATCTTCTTTGTTGTTGCCATGATGAAAGATGAAGGTAGCTTAAGAAACAAGGAAACGTAAAGAGAAAGTTAGGTTTCTTTTGTGAGTATTTTGTTTGGAATGTTGTGAGCGTGAGAAAGAATAAGAGCAACCCCACACCTCTTTATATAATGTTTTTACAATTCCTAATCCTTGTTTTATTAGGATTTGATTTAGCTTATTTCCTTTTTTCTTTCGATATTTATCCAAACTTTAATAATATTTTAAAAATTATTTTGTTTTATCAAGTTAAGAAATACTTCATCCTATTTGTACCAAAATCGAATCTTATTTAGTTTTTGAAGCAAAATATCTTTAACTTTCAAAAAAATATAGGAGCAACTTTTCTTTTTTCAAGTGTTCCGATGGACAAAAAATCCAAATCCAAAAAACCGAATCGAATCCGACTCGAAAGTGAAACCGAACCCGAACCGAAATCAGTAAAAACGCTAATGAATTCAACATCCGAAGAAGTGAAACCGAACCTGATCTGAACCAAAATATTTCTGAGACCCGAAAATATCCGAGTTACAATAACATAATTTAATATATTAATTATTTAAATTTTTTACACGAAATACTAGGAGAGAATTTGAAATTATCCAAAAATATCGAAAACTACGTAAAAATGCCACAGAAAATAGCTAAAAGTACTCCAAAATATTGAAAATACGTAGCAGATCTTCATTGAAATACACCAACCGAAACGAATTTCATGTTAATCTTAGATAATTAGTCGTGCATTGTTTAAATTTATATGTTGTATACTTATTTTGGTTTTTAAATTTGAAGTTTTTTTTAACATATATATTTGAAATTTTGAATTTTTTACATAAATTAAACGGGTACCCCGGACTCGAACCGAACCCGCAAAGAGTCGAACCGAACTCGCAGAGAGTCGCATTGAACCCGAACCGAAAAAAAATATCCGAATAGATTTTAAATGTCTAAACTTGAAAATCCGAAACCGAATAAACCCTAATGTCCACCCCAGCCCACTTGATAATAAAACAAATTTACGTACAAAAAACATTATTTGCCATTTACTTTACTTTGCTAGACTAATTTAATATTTTATTTCTTCATTCAAGAATTATTTTTGTCAATACATATTTAGATGTTCAACAAGCTTTAAAATTCTGAATGCAAAATGTTAAAATACCCGAATCCGAAAAACCGAACCGAACCCGATCCGAAAAAGTAGCACCGAACCCGAATCGAAATTAATAAAAAACCCGAATGGATCCAAAACTTCAATACCCAAAAAACCGAACCCGATCCGAACCAAAATATTTCGGGTACCCGAAAATATCCGAACTATAATTATATATTTAATTATATTAGTTATTTTTAGATCTAATATCCAATATAAATCCTAAAGTGCATAATTTTTTTTGAAATATCTAGAAAAAATAGCCAAAATATATGAATTATCTAAAAATATCGAAAAATATTTAAAAGTATCTGAAATAATATCTAAAAGTACTAGAAATACCATAAATGTTTGAAATATATACCGAATCTGTATCGAAATAACCGAGTCAAACTAATTTTCATGTTAATTTTAGGTATTTTTCATACATTATTCAAAATTTTATGTTGTATATCATTTTACTTTTGAATTTTTGTGGCATTTTAGTTATACTAGAATATTCAAAATGATCTCATGTAATTTATACGGGTACCCGAACCCGAACCAAAATTTGTAAATACCCGAATGGGTCTTAAATTTCAAAATCCGAAAACCCGAAACCCGAATAAACCCGAACGGGTACTCGAATTCCATTTCTATTTTTTTGTCTATTATAGAGATCTCTAAAATAGAGATGAGTTGGAGATGGTCTAATAGAGATATGCAATTAGAGCATTCTATTCTAACCCTAAATATAGAGGAAAAAATAGCAATCTCTATCTTAAAGCATCTACAACCCATTGCTATTTTTTACTCTATATGCTATAATAGAGTAAAATCTATTTCAACTCACCTCTATTTCTTCCTCTAAAATAGAGATTACTATTTTTTCCTCTATATTTAGACCATCTCCAATGTATTCCTCTATTTTTTCCTCTATAATAGAGGAACTCTATAATAGAGATGCGTTTTGCTCCAACGTATTTCCCTATTTTTTCCTCTAAAAAAGAATATTCTTCAAAGATTCTTTTTAATTTTACAATTAACACTCTATACTTATAATTAACACTCTATACTCTCCTTGTTGCGATTTAGGGTTTCGCCGCTATGGTTGTGGTCAGCGGCGGTAACAGAGGCGAGGCTTGGTAAAGGTTCGCTACTGGGGGGTTGATTTGGGTGGTCCAAACCGGTGTGAGTCAGGGGATTGTTGGGATGCTGGCTAATCAGATCGAGGTGATTAAGTTGTGGGATCCGCCAAAGGTGTCTTGGGTGAGGCTTTGGGTGATCGATCTGAGTTTTAATGGGGAAGATATGCAGGCCAGAGCAGAAAGGGGAAGGTATTTGCTGGCTATTTCCTTTTCGCGATTTACGGAGAGCTTTTTTGGGGCAAGTGTCTTGAGGGAGATTTGGTTGATGGATCTGTTGGAATCAAACAAGGTAATAAGGAGGTTTGGTTGTAGCTACTGGTATCGGCAGAGATTGGCCTGGGATTTGGCAGTATCATATCTTAGGTTTCATCTTAATTTTATTGGATCAGCTCTTGATTTGGTTGCGATTCTCTTGGTTAATCAGAGGAAAGTTGGGCTTAGTATTTATGTGTGGCGGTCCAAGCTCCTCATTATTCAACCTCTTCAAGTTTCGCTAATCATTCTGTATTTACAAAGGTTTTTCACGCAATGTTTTGGTTTCTGGTTTTGGGCAGTCTTGGCAATGGCTCACAGTTAAGGGTAAACATCGGCAAAGGTGTGGTTAGGACGGAGCATGTGAGTGTGGGAACCAAAATTCTCACTGTCAATGTTACGTGGTTCACGGATTCTCNATCAAGTAGCGAGTTAGCGAATTAGTGAAGAAGAAAATACGAAACTAAACTGCGAAGATAATAAGACAGAAATCGTGAGTAAGTTAGATAACGAAATTGGATTAATACGGAATATATTGCGAAGTGATATGAATTTAACGGTGATAAAGTAATAAGATTCGTAAAACAGGTTAACG
>OVAN01007733.1:0-19229 GCA_900406275.1 Anastatica hierochuntica | reverse complement strand
AGCATCAAGAATCCATCTTCCCAAGCTCTCAAGTTGCTCATCCAAAGGTTGCACCTACAAATGCAAGATAATGCAATGCAAAGACGAAAATCCTAAACTAGACTCAACTTATAAACTTTATAAATTCTAACACCTAAATGCATTATATACAACCTAAATACAACTAAAACACATAGTAAATGATGCTAAAAATTCATTAAATTATGAACACATCACAGCTCCATGGCAGAGGTTTGCTCCTTGTGTTTAGCTCCTTGTGTTCTCCTAGGAGTTCTAGGCTCTCTTGCTCTTTGGGCATGACAACCAGATTTATGGGGCTCCCAACCTTGGTTGGTTGGAGTGCTCTGATCTGTTGGTTTTGGCCGCTCTACTGGGGCCTATAAATGCACAGCTTTGGTAGGCCCTTGATCTTTTGTCGTTGAACCTGCACTCAAAGAAAAAGGTGGGGCACATGGCCCTTGGTGGACCATGGTCTCTTGGGCATTAGACTTACAAATTTTTATATTTGATATCTAAGCCCGAGGGCACATGGCCTGTAGAACCATGGTCCCATGGTAGTCTTAACCATGAGTTGGAGCCTCAAGCCCTTGGTGAGCCAAGGTCCCCTGCTAACTTTACGTCATATGAGTCGCGATCTCATAAGCGTTTAGTTAACAGGCTTTGGTCTCGATTGGGATCCATGTTTCAATACATGAGATTGATGAGCACACCTGCCTCTAGGCACAAAGCCTCTTTGGACATTTAGTCCCTGGGCCAAAGCCTTGTTTGACACCATGTGTCAGAGTTTTGCTAGCTTTATTGTGATCGACCGATTTTAAGTTTTTCGATGAGCCACGTATTAGGATGGACAGGGGTGCACATATCCATTAGTTTTGCTAACTCATAGTTTTGATGCATTGCATCTAACATCTTTAGGATATGGCCCGCATTTCACCACAGCCTTTTGGCCATGGTTTTTAGGGACTCGTCCGCATTCCGCCATGACCTTTCGACCATGGTTTTTAGGATCCAGTCCGCATTCGATGACCATAGTTAGAAGCCCGTCCGCATTCCGCCATGACCTTTCGGCCATGGTTTTTAGGATCTCGTCCACATTATATGGATTTTTTGGGGAAAAAGGTCTCGGTAGATTCCTAAGGAGCTTTTAAAAGATGTTATATATTTTTTTCTCCAAAAGAAATCGTTTTTCTTTTCTTTCAAGAATGTATTTCAAGATTCACAGTTTCTTTCGTCAAAAAAATAGCAGAGCTTTTATTACATATTTGAATTCTAAGAAAAACAATGGCCATCTCATGGCTAAGAAGGGATTCCAAGGCTTACGACAGGGCCTTCTTGCCTAGAATAGATATTCCAGCTGTGGTTGGCATTTCAGTTGTTCTGTTATTTCGTACCCCCTTGCTCCCATCAGGCTCGTCTCTTGCCTGTGGCCTTGCCCCCTGACCGATATGTGGCAGTATTCTTTGAGGGTTGCTTCCTTCGTGCAGCGGCTCGACAGAGATCTCCATGGCGGTAGCCATCGAGCGAGGTTTTGGAGAAATGGCTCTGAGGGTCGTCTGGTAGCATGAGCGGGCCTGCTCCTGATCTCCTATGATTTCCTTTACTCCCCAAGGTGTTGGGAATTTTAAAGATTGATGTAGAGTTGATGGAACAACCTTCATATCATGTATTCATGGCCTCCCCATTATTGCATTATATGCTGGGGAGCAATCTATGATGAGGAACTTGGTCCTTTGGTTGACACCTCCAATGTACATTGGTAGGGTTACTTCCCCCATGATCTGCTTTACTTCGCCACTGAATCTGACTTGAGAAGTGGACTTTCTGGTGATTTCTTCTTCGCTTAGTCCCAAACCTTCAAAGGCGTCTGTGAAGATGATGTTAGTTGAGCTGCCGTTGTTGATGAGGATTCGCTTCATGAGGCAGTTCGCAACTTTCAGCGATATCGCCAGGGCATCATGGTGCAGAGTCATCACTTCTCTGTCGGTATTAGTGGTGAAGCTTTTTACGCCAGGGCCATCTTCACGCTCTCTGTTAATCGCCATGACATCTACTCCATCGTTGATCTTGGCAGAGCGAGTGCTTCTCTTGGCGGTAGAGTTTGTCACCCCGCTTACTTCTGATCCTCCAGTAATGAAGTTGACATCATAGTCGCGCCTCAGCGAATCAGGCCTTGTTTCCAGGGGAATGTCGTTCTTGATCTGCTCATGAATGAGTGCCCTTCCTCTTTCTAAGAGGAACTCTCGAAGGTGTCCCCTTCTGAGCAACTCATTTACTTCGAGCCTTAGCTGGAAGCATTCTTCCGTTAAGTGGTCGTGACCGTGGTCGTGGTGAAAATCACAACACATAGACGTGTCTCTCTTGTGCTGAGGGGCGCACATTTTTACGGGCCATTTGACCTTTTTAGACATGCGTCCCAACTCAGTCACTATCTCAGCTGAGGATATCACCATGCTGGACATGTCGGGCCAGGTCATGGGCACGCACTTCTCGTGCTCTTCTTTTGCCAAGGTTTTTGGCCATCCTCTAGGGCCACCCTTGGCAGAGTTTTTAGGTCCAGACCTAGCATTAGGTTTATCGTCCATGGAGGCCTTAGAGTGACCATAGCTCTTGGGATGATTCCTTTGCGCCAGTTGGGCTTGGTAAGCTGGGTCTTCTTCCCATTTGATTTGGGCCCAAGTCTTGGAGAGTACGTCCGCCATGGTATGGTAAGGGTATTTAGTGAGGTCCTTGTACTGGTTGCCATCGTGTAGCAGTCCCTGCCTAAAGGCTGAGATGGTTGTAGAGGCAACGCAGTTGGGGACCGACACTTTCACTCCATTGAACCGGTGGAGATACTCTCTCAAGCTCTCGCCAGGGCATTGTTTGATCTAATAGAGGCCATCGGAATCACGTCTTAGGACTCGGCTACTGGCGAACTGCTCGACAAAGCGGTCTGTTAACATGGCGGAGGAGTCGATAGAGCCGTTGGCAAGATTAGAGTACCAAAATAGCGATGTGCCTGTGACGGTTGCACTGAATCCTTTGCACATACAAACCTCCAAATGTTCATAGTCAATGGGAGCAGTGAGCATGTGTTGGTCCCGTCGTACATGGTCATGGTTGGCCAAGAGAACCTCTTGGGTACTTCGCCATAAGCGATAACGTCAACGAAGGGTGTGTCCGCGTAGGAATTGGGAGCGCTCCGGACAATCGTGGAACTACTCCCGACAGACGTTTTATCATGTTCTCCATAGCTTCTAACCTCCCCGTTAGCATGGCTTCCATACCAAAAGCCTCGTTTACGTTTTCCTCGTAGGGTTTGCTAGGGCTGTTTTTATGGTTAGAGCCAGGGGTCTGGGTGAGACCTGAGGTTGGAGTCTGATGCGTTCGCGCCTCGTTAACGACCTTCGGTGGCATCTCGCCTAGGGTCCTCATCGACGAGACTTTTCTCTTGAGTCTGGCACGCCTCTCTTCATCTTCGCCATCGTCTTCGAGTGTGTCAGCGTCTATCTCCGCCGTTAAGGCTTTGAGAACCGCGTTCACATCTTCTAACTCCTTCAAACGAGCCTCGTTTTCTTTTAGTTTTACCGCGATCAGCTCGTACTCCTGCAGCTTTGCCGCGATCTGTTCGTGCTCTTGAAACTCCATCGCGATTGCCGCGTCGTCGGCTAATCTCGGGTACTATTTCTCCGGTTGGATTTGTAGTTACTTCTTCGAACACGGATTCGAGGTGTTTGCTACCTCCTAGTTCGGATAAACGGTCGAATTCGCTCATCTTTGATGTTTTGTTCTTGTTAAAATCTCACCCTCTTTCTAGCGTCAAACTGTTTGGTGGTTTAATGAATATTCTTCGATGGAGAAGAACAAGAATAAAGAGCTAAGGGTTTTTATGATTTGTTAAGAGAGATGAGCGAAAAGGGACAAAGTGTTTATGTAAAAGACTCTTCTTTATTGATGAATAAGAGGTTGATTACAATAGTGCTTTTGGATGTCAAAGTTTCGGATCTTTGAATTAGGGGTCTTCCCTTTGTACTTATAGTTTTTTTAGTTAGGGTTTCCATTTATCTTATGGATAACTCCTATATTCGAGCTTATCATACAAAAGAAATATTTCCCTAGATTCAATTAAGGCATTTGTTCTTATCTCTTAAGATCTTAGACTGACGTAGGGGATATTCGCTCTACCTCGGTTTTGGCCTCGGGTTGGCGTTGATGTCCTTGGCTATGGACTGGGTTATCACATACAACTAGGGGGTTTATCTATGTCTCATTGGTCAAGGCTATGGTCGGACTCCAAGGGAATAAATTTACCCCCAATACTAATATTTATTTTTTGATAAAAATTTTTTTGATATATTTAATGATTATTTCTAACAAAAAATGAACAGACTCAAAAAATCTGATAAAACCGAAACCAAATGTAAACTTGAAAAGGTCTGATCCGAATCAAATCCAAAAAATTATTATATATTGGGGAACGTGTTCAACGTAGCTACATAAGTCGTCTAATTGTAACTCACGAGATTTCGACATGTGCCACAAATCGATTTGATTGATGACATGTGTCAAGTTTTTAAAATTTCCAATTTCGTGTAAATAAATTTTCTATTTTACTTAAATAAGTAAATATTTTATTTCTATTAAAACATTCAATATTTATTATTATATATGTAAATATGCTAAAATTATTTTATTTAATATAAAAAATTTTAGATTAATTTGGATGATATTGATCGTAGTTCGTAATTTTTTATCACGCAGACCTTTTTAGCACTGATCGAACCAAAAGTGACAACATCCTTTATATTTTTATCTTAATTCTTTTACAAATTATGAGCAGTCGGACACTGCAACTCATGCAATTAAGATGAACAACTTCACAAATGAAACCACGATGCAACTCTCCTCGTGACACTTGCTCTCCTCGTAACACTTGGATCCTCGATGAATGGTTCTTCATGTACGACATCCTTGATGGACAAACTCTCCTCTTAACACACGAGACCACAACCAACGGCTCTGCATGCAGAATTTTGAAGTCTCTTTAAGCTTGCACCTGAAATTCTGCAAGAAATTGCATTATATGGGATTCGATCATCAGATATGGTGTAAACGCCTTTAAACCTTTGACCACTGGAAAAAGAGATTTCAATATCACACGGACCTTAGCTAATACTCCCTTTGTTTCACAAAAAGTGTCATTTTCACATTTTTCGCACATATTAAAAAAACTGTTAAAATGTCTTATTTGTCCTTCATTAATATTTTAAAATGAACTTTTTTTTTTCTCTAATTAATACATTAAAGCAGTGAGGTTAAAACCATAATTTCGTTAAGAAGGAGTTTTAGCCTAGTGGCAATCTACCATCTCATAAAGTTTGGGGTCGTGTGTTCGAACTCTGGCATTCGCGTATGTGCGAGTATGCTCTGTGTGTGGGGTTTAAGGGCCACCAGATCGGGCGTTGTGATTGGATCCTCCTATGTGGGATTAAAGGGTTACCGGATCAACCCGTTGTGACTCGGATTGTCGACAAAAAAACTAGAATTTCGCTTATAAATTTGCATGAAAAATGTAAAATGACACTTTTTATGAAACAAAATTAAAAACTCAAAACTACACATTTTAAAAAAGAGAGAGTAGTACATATCCAAACAAAATTCATACTCCTATTTTCCTAACCCAAAAAATCCAAAGTAAATCGAAACGCGAACCAGTATCCTGATTATTGATGGCTATATGTTAATAACTTGCTGTTCTTTTTTTCTGAAGTTTCAGATGTAAGTTCGTTGTATCTCCGGCTGGCGGCAGCCGAACCGGCTTTCTGTTTTTTGGTTTGTTCCAACAATCGGATTGTTGAATAAATAAATTTGACTGGTTTGGATTTTCTCTGCGGTGATGTTTCACGGGTTCTTCGTCGATGATGAGATCGACGCCTTTTTTCTGACTAGCATATTCTCATTTCCGATGCAGTAGGTATCGGATTTGATTTTGGTGTGTAGATAACTCCGGTTTTTTCAGTGTGTTTGAAACTTTGAAAGGGAGTAATTTCTTTCTTTTTTAGCTCGTTTGACATATGGTGTGAGCAAGATCTTCCGGCAATAGATTAGCCGGAGACGGGAACAAGTTTCTTTAGCTAGTGGTTATGGTTAAGGAGATGATTGGAAAGGCTAATCGGAGGTTAAAGTGCAGAGCTGAAGAGTAAAGCAAACATCTAAGGCGACATCCACCGGAAGCATGGCGAGAAGAGTTGGATCTGGCGGTGGTTCTCGGTGAATCTTGCCCCCGCATAATTGGTGACACGAGTCGCATATTCCCAAGAGAAGAAATTATCTGAATCACGTGTTATTTTTCATCCTTATCATGTTGTAATTCATGGGCCATTATGGGCTTTAGTTAAATTCTTAAGGAAAATGTAACTGCTCAATTAGGGCCTTTAATGAAAAATGTGATTTAGCCGGGAAAAAAAAACATTATTTTTAATATTCCGACAAGCACACAGCTCCCGACCCTGCCGGTAATAAAGCTTCGCATCTCCATCTTTTAAGATCAACGGCTATAACATTGCCATCTCAGCACCGAATTCAACTTTCCTTTTAAATCAACCTCTCTCCTCTCTCCTCTCTCTAGCCACCACCCACCTCCTCTACTCCTTGGACGAATCTGACACAGCCAAATTTCGTATCTTGATCTTTCTCCTCCTCCTCATCCGCAGATCTAAAGATCACGAGAAGACAAAATCCCAAGCTAGCTGACATCGTTTTGACTCCGACGTCGACTAATCTTCTTCGTATATCTAGTAGCGAAGGAAGCTCGCCGTAATCTCTCAACGGTAATCTCTAAAAATAGCACGAAGAAAATCCAAAATTCATTTTAAAAACTTCCAAATTTGTTTCCCGTTGGATTCTTCTTTAAAATTTCAAGCTCAGATTTTGCAATAATCTCAGATCGGCTAAGAAATGGCTCCGAGTATTCGGAAAGCGATTGGTGCGGTTAAGGACCAAACGAGCATCGGGATTGCTAAAGTAGCAAGCAACATGGCTCCAGATCTGGAAGTAGCCATCGTGAAAGCGACGAGCCACGACGACGATCCAGCGAGCGAGAAGTACATCCGCGAGATCCTTAACCTCACTTCTCTCTCCCGTGGCTACATCCTCGCCTGCGTTACCTCCGTTTCTCGCCGGCTGGGGAAAACCCGCGACTGGGTCGTCGCTCTCAAAGCCCTAATGCTCGTTCATCGACTCCTCAACGAAGGAGACCCTCTTTTCCAAGAAGAGATTCTCTACTCCACTAGACGAGGTACGAGGATGCTTAACATGTCTGACTTCCGCGACGAGGCCCATTCGAGCTCTTGGGATCATTCTGCCTTTGTTCGTACGTATGCTTTTTACTTGGATCAGAGGCTTGAATTGGCTCTGTTTGAGAGGAAGAGTGGTGGTGGTGGTGGTAGTAGCCATCATAGCAATGGTGATGATCGATATGGTAGAGGAAGAGATGATTTCAGATCCCCACCTCCGAGATCTTATGATTATGAGACTGGTGGTGATTTCCGGGGAGATACTAATGGTTATGGTGGTGTGCCTAAGAGATCTAGGTCTTATGGAGATATGACTGAGATGGGAGTAGGAGGAGGAAGAGATGAGAAGAAATCAGTTACGCCTTTAAGGGAAATGCCGCCCGAACGGATTTTTGGCAAGATGGGTCACTTGCAAAGGCTTCTTGATCGGTTTTTGTCACTGAGACCTACTGGTTTAGCTAAAAACAGTAGGATGATATTGATCGCCTTGTACCCTGTTGTGAGGGAGAGTTTTAAGCTGTATGCTGATATCTGTGAGGTTTTGGCTGTTTTGCTCGACAAGTTTTTCGATATGGAGTATACGGATTGCGTCAAGGCCTTTGATGCGTATGCTAGTGCAGCTAAACAAATTGATGAGCTCATTGCGTTTTATAATTGGTGCAAGGAAACGGGTGTGGCGAGATCATCAGAGTACCCCGAAGTTCAGAGGATCACAAGCAAGTTGTTGGAAACATTGGAAGAGTTTGTGAGAGACAGAGCAAAGAGAGGGAAGAGTCCCGAGAGGAAAGAAATTGAAACTCCTCCACCAGAAGCTCAAGAAGAGGAGCCTGAACCTGATATGAACGAGATCAAAGCGCTTCCTCCTCCAGAGAATTACACTCCTCCACCTCCGCCTGAACCAGAGCCTCAACCCCAACAACCGCAAGTAACTGATGATTTAGTTAACTTGAGGGATGATCAAGTCACTGCTGATGACCAAGGAAACAAGTTTGCACTCGCCCTCTTTGCTGGTCCACCGGATAGTAACGGAAAATGGGAAGCCTTCTCCTCAGACGGAGTGACCTCTGCTTGGCAGAATCCTGCTGCAGAACCCGGAAAAGCGGATTGGGAATTGGCGTTGGTTGAAACAGCTAGCAACCTAGAAAAACAAAAAGCTGCTTTAGGCGGTGGGTTTGATTCTTTGTTGCTCAACGGGATGTACGATCAAGGAATGGTTAGACAACATGTGAGCACATCGCAATTGACTGGTGGGAGTGCGAGCAGTGTAGCCTTACCTTTGCCTAGTAAAACCAACAATCAAGTATTGGCTTTACCTGCACCAGATGGGACGGTGGAGAAAGTGAACCAAGACCCATTCGCGGCTTCACTAACCATTCCACCACCTTCATACGTGCAAATGGCTGAGATGGAGAAGAAGCAGTATCTGTTGAGTCAAGAACAGCAGCTGTGGCAGCAATACCAGCGTGAAGGAATGAGAGGTCAAGCCAGTTTGGCGAAGATGAACACCGGTCCAATGCCAGCTGGAATGCCTTACGGAATGCCACCAGTTCACGGGATGGGACTGCCACCGACGGGGTATTACTACAACAACCCTTACTGATTCATTCTTATTTGTTTTTTGGCTCCCACATTCTCATATGTGTAGATGACTCGTCTTCCACTTTCGGTCTGGTGTGTGTTTCTTATTGTATTCCTTGGAGTGTTGTGTCAAACTATACAATCTTCCCAAGTTGTGAACCTTTTTCTTGTCTTTGTTGTCGAGTTTGATTTAGAGTTTATGTATACTTTCTTGAGAATCTTGATTCCCATTTGTGTAACACATTTTGATTTCTTCTTTGATATGTTCAATTTTTTATACTGAAGAACATTAGATTAGTCTCTGTAATAGGAATTCTTATCTTTGGGTTGTCCAAATCACATAAAGAAAATGCTTACATAAAGGTAACTTTTTGAAGTTTAGGAGCCATTGGTTCAATTTGTAATTGTTATTTTAGACAGATTTGTCGTTTTCTTGTTTTTCTTTCTATTATTTTAGGATATATTTACAACAAATGCAGTCTATTCATTTTATAGTTGAGATTGGAAAAATGAAGGTGTTTCTGGAAGTCATTGTTAGATCAAGAAAAGTAGGTGATCCTCTGGGTTATGGTTAAATATTTATATATATATATTGACAGCTAAAATGGGATCCTCCACCACCAAAATGTGCATCGTTACCAATCATTTAAATTGTTTTATTCGGAGAATAATGTGTGAAAAATAATAAAACTAAGCTGGAGTCTCGACATGCCCAACTCATGTAAAGTTGTCTATTTTTTTTTTTTTGGTGTGTATAACCAGGTAACCTTTCTCGATGAATCTTTTGGAATATTTATATTTTGCGTATATGCCTGATACATATACAATACAATCCTCTCATTTTGGGCTGATTGAGACTTTTGTATTAGTAGGTGTAGCTCGTCTCGAGCTCATGGGCTCATCGAATTTTTTGGTATATTTTATTTTCCGACCATAATATATTTTATGCTATCATAAATAGATGTTGGAAGGGCAAAAAGAACAGAACATGTTTACAATGGCATACATTAGTTTCGCCATTTGATGGATTCTATGTCTGATTTTAGAATAGGATTAGAGCGTATTTGCGTGTTGAAAAAGCAACGGAGGAAATGAAGTTTCCCGTTTATTAAATCAAGAACCCGTCTTACAATTTAGATTAGAACAATGGAAATGTACGAAAATTGAAACAAATGTATTGAGATTTAATTAAAAATAGAAATGCTTCTCGACATGAAGATCTAACCCTTTTTTCTCCTTCTCCTTCTCCCTAATATAACATTCATATACGAATCATAACAACAACTCAATCTCCTCCATGTATCAGGCCAAGTTAATGCGGGTTTAATCCCTCCAGTCTTTCCCAGATCCTCACCTCCTAATCAATGCGGCTTTGACCTCTCCCTACTGAGCATACTTTGGATTTGGGGATTTTCTTTTCTTCAGTAGGTCGGGTGACTCTTTGGATCCTCCTCCCTAATTGGTGGGCTATGTGCCCATCCGCTCTCCTCGATCAAATCCCGAACCGGATTCNTGGGGGGGGGGGGGGTTGAAAATCACCTTCAACAAGAGTCCCTTTCGAGCCCAGTGATCTTGGCCATATGGTGGAACCGAAATTGAAGTTTAGTGAGGTCAGTTGGTTCGGTTCAAACATGGTCCTAATTTAGGTTACTAAATCCGGTTTAAGATTCTTAACTCACGAGCATTCAATAAAGATTGATTTGGAAAATCTAATCTATCAATTTTAAAGGTTCGGTTTCTTTCCCCGAGAAACTGAATAATTATGTTCCACGTTTTATCTTCGATAATCATGCCTTTATAAGAAAAATCTCAACCTCCTCTTACATCTATAGTTTTCGCCTTCCACACTTAAAGGTTTCTCTCTCTTCCTTCTCCCACACGAGGCTCTTCAGTTCGGATATGTAATTGTTATTTTGGTGGTAGCTCGACAGAGGTTGGTTTCACTAATGTAGCAGAGCCTCAAGGTTCTTTGGCTTCCATGGATTATCACAAGTCCCTTGTCGATTGGGAGTTTGATGTGTTGGTGATAGGTTGAAGGAACAACGTGCATATCGTGGATCCTAAATGTTTGAAACGACGTTGAATATGTTCAGAGAATCGACGATTATGAACTTGGAATATATATTCACTATGACAATGTAAGTTGGGAGCCTTACAGTTCTTACTGCCAATGTTTTTTCCTCGTTAAAGGCAGTCAGAGTTGTCTCGATGGTTCAATTTGGGGATCAGACATATCCATATTCTCCAAAGTCTCCTTGTAAATGACACTCACGGAGCTTCCAATGTCTGTCGATGCCCTGGTGATGTCACAGTCAGCCACCATCAACTTCAAGACTAGGGCATCTTCGTGCGGCCAATCCCAAGTTTCTATTTCTCGTTCTGCGTAGTCGAGTGTGTTATCCATCCCTTTGGTATCCATGGTTTTAGTCGATCGAGAGTTTAACTTTCGTTGTATCCCTTTATTGATCGGACTAAATCGTCACAAGACGGGTTACCACCCATTATCAAGTTTATCCGCTTTTGGGCGATGTGTAGCTCCGTGGTATCAATATTTTGTATGTCGTGATCTCTCTTAGTTGGATTTGTGTCATTATGTTGTCTTGTTCGGGGGGGNGGGGGGGGGGGGGAGATTCTTCATGCTTGAGGAGCTCCTCCTCCTTATACTTCGAAAATAAGTATTCACGGAAGCTATGACACTCTTCCGTAAAATGTCCTAGTATTTTGTGATACACACAAAACTTCTTATTGCTACTTTTCCCGCTCTCATCACGTGTCCATGTGTTGGACCTTGGTTTGGTAGGACTTTCCCGAATTCTTTTTGGAGCTCCTTTTGTCTTCAACCTGGTATGTTCTTAAGTTTAGACGAGCTCTCATCTTTCCAAGATCAACCATGATGCTTCTGAGAGCCGTAGTCGTTCCTTGTTTTATCCTTAGTACTAAGCTTTGGAAAAACATCGTGCTTCTCCACGAATACGTTCTTTTCTTCCTCAATCTCCATGAATCTTGAAGCTCGGTGTAGTGCATCTTCTTGGTTAACATGTTGGTTGAGCATGAGATTTTCTCGAAAGCAGGATTCGTACCACAAAACGTTCCTAGGAGCCGCTATCCTTGCTTATTACTCACAACTATACTAGAAATTATTGATTCAAATCTACCGATGAACGTACGCAATAATTTGCCCTTCTTTTTTTGATAGTGTCCAAAGTTCGACATCGAAAGCTCCTCACTCGAAAAACATGCAATAATACCTGATGAGTCCAATGGAGAGAGTTGATTAAGTTGTTGATGGTATCAGCCTCAAAATGCGAGAACTACTTTAGAGTGGCTCCTCCTGAATTCTCCATAAACAATTGGTTATATTCGCATCTCTTTCATTGTCATTACAAGGAGTTTGACTAATGTAATCATGGTTTCCAATTAATGATGCAATCGTGGTTTCAAATTTCACCATAATTGGAATCAAGACTTCACAAGAATTCTGCATTTACCAGATTTCACGAGATTTCAAGAATCCTGCAGAATTTTGGAAGACTAAGGGATATCTCGTGTAGACCAAGAGTCATTCAATTCTTATTAAGTACTTTTATTTAATATTTTTACATTTTCTATGAAAAGTTAGCTTTATATAAGGAATCATTTGTAGACATCTTCGAATAAAGTTTTAAGTTATAAAATTTCTTTGAGATTGTTTATCTCTTTTGGTTCACTTCGAACTACCTTCTTGCTAGGTAAGATTTAGTTTCTTAAAAGATTCTTGGAAAGTATTGGCAAGTTTTCGCTCTCGTCATGGTGTCCGGCAATCCACCTCAATGAATTCAACCCCTATTTTGATCATGAAGTGATTGCTACATCTTCCTCTTACACATATTTGGAGGTATCCATAAAGGTGTGTATCATTGACCCATGGTCACACAAAAGGCTTTCATGTGAGCTTTGGGATTTTTTTCCCTTAATAGGATGAAATCTTGAGTTTGATGTTTGTGATTAGAGTATTGATTATTTGGTGGGTAATTAGAGCCTTTTAGATCTCTTCTATGACCCTATCAAACTCAGGAACAGAGCTAGTAGCTCGACGAATTTTTGATTTCATGGTTATGTGCTAATGTGTTGCATGTTCAAATGTTTTGTTGAGATCCCTAAACTCGGTGTCAAGGTGTTACACTAGTTTAGGTTGGAGCGTCATAGTTAGATGTCGTAAGGTCCGGGGGATGGAGCTACCAATGAATCTACGCGTGCTTCATTTTCTACTTGAGGTTGGGACATTATCTCTTGGCGATGGAGAGTTTGTCGCCTTATTTTGTCGTACAGATCTACACATTGAAGTAATTAATAAAGTCAAGAAACTTTGCAAGTCGACAAGAAATCCTTCCAGAGTTGTGTGGGGTCAATGGTTGGTGCAGCAGGTGGATCTGTAGCTATCTGATTTTTGGCATCTGAAGTTGTTGGCGGTCACACCAATGGGAGTACTCCGCCCAAATAATTTACCATGTTGCTTCCTGACATGGAAGCTAACTGCTGCGCGATTGTTTATACAAAAAAAATCACAACGAAGCTTTGATATTTATAAAAGTTTGTTTCCTAACAATCACATAATCAACAAGTGCAAGGATATACTATTGTAGTACTTTGGGGGTCAAACCACAAGGAGCAAGTTAAACTAGAATAGTCTAAACATTTAGAATCCACAATTCATCTTAATCTAAGAAAATCGAGACGGGGTTGGGGGTCCTAAAAATCTACTAAAAGTAAAAGCAATAACATAAATAAGATAGACAAAGCAAGGCAAGAAAGTAAATTAAGGAAAAGAAACAAGCATGAAACTAAAGTGCAAGAACGAAAATTAAAGACAAGTAAAGACGATGGATTAAGGGTGAGTGTAATCGAAGAGACTAATAAGATGGTAATAGTCGTGTTAGATCAAGCTATTAAGAGAAATTCTATGACCAAAGACATTTATAGCTTACTCCAATCTCATGGTAGTAAACCATTTTCTATATGAAGCAATCACTCAACTCTTGCTTATCGTGATTTCCAAATATAGAAGAATCATTAAGAATAGGTTCATTTAGTCAAAATCCCTAGCAATCAACTCTCATTGACTAAGCTAAACTTAGCATGAATTAGGTTCCCCTAGACATTTCATCGAACACCTCTCGGGCGTGAAATGCATACATATCAAGATTCCTTCAAATCAAGCATTAAGGCCTCCTAATGCATTAGAGACTAAAGATAAACTATTCCTAACACCATCATTACAATCATATCTAGCCAAATCTCAAACACCCAAGATCCATCTAAAGAACCTACTCACAAATCATGGAAGAGAAGAGATGAGAAATGAGAAACAAAAACATAAATAGATAGATAAAAGATCCAAGATTCATAAATATAAAGAGAGACTCTTAATCTTAAAGATCAAGAGAATAAACTTAGAACATAAAGTAAAGTGTTGAAAAGTTTATAAAAGAAGAAAAATTATGTTCTTAGAGGCTAAGAGGGGGTATTTATACTAAACGGGGAGAGAGGGTGCCCTAGAAGGGTTTTTCACGTCAAGGTGGGCAGTCGTCGCCCAAAAATAGGCTACCATCGACCTAGGGGTCGACAGTATCTCACCTTAGGCAGCAAAGCTGCCAAGGGAGGCAGCTGTCGACCCAATGTGCCTCACTGTCGACCTCAGGGTTGACAACTGGTCACCGTTGCAGCTTCTTCTTCTTATTCTTTCACTTGCTGTCAGAATGGTGTATTATTTGCATATTCTTCCTCCTTGCAAGGCCTACCATATGTTGATTCCAAATGATTCTTCTCTTCTTGGCTTCTTCTCATAAATTTTTGAATCAACATCCAAGCTTCATGGCTCCACACACATGTTTGGCTCCATTTTGATTCTTCTTCATTCCCTTTTGCTTCTTTTGATTCATCTTCTCCCATTGCTTCTAGCCTTTGAATTCCTTTGTTTTTTTTATCATCTTAGACTCTAGAATCCATCATCGAAAGCTCTCAAGTTACTGATCCAAAGGTTGTACCTACAAATGCAAAAGAATGCAATGTAAAGACGAAAATCCTAAAGTAGACTCAACTTATAAACAAGATGGATTTTAACACCTAAATGCAATATTTAAATCCTAAATGCAACTAAAACACATACTAAATAATGTTAAATATGCGTTAAATATTTACACATCAACTCCCCCGGACTTGCTCTTTGCTTGTCCTCAAGCAAACAACAAAGAAAAAACTCGGAAGCGAGGTTTAAAAACGAGAACACATGCCAAAGTACGTCTAGAAAGACTTACAATCCAAGGTCCTAAAGAGTAGTAACATAATGCATGAATCATGAATACTTAATGTACTTTGTCATGCTCATCACAAGAACCATCTCTAGGAAACTAAGTTTAACATCCACATATCATCTTATCCACCAATCCCTTAACATTCAGTTAAGCTAATGATATGTGGTCTTTAGTTATGGGCAAGAAGTCTCATTCCACTTGGATTGGAAACAAAAGGATGGATAATATAAGAAGTGTTTTAGAGGAGGCCTCATTCAAATTTCAATGGTGGTTTCTCTCAAAAACAAGTAATGCAAGACATATGGCAAAATCAAGGTAGTAGCCAAAAAACTTGTGCATACAAAGCTATTGCTTCCACTAAGCTACTCAACCCGATTCCCATTTATTTCCTACACTACCTGAATATGTCTCCCTTCCTATGGTTCTAGAGATAAAACCCCTTTTACTCTTTCTTAGCATGATTTATCGATTTTTTCCCAATGAGTCCAACAATTTCCTCTTTCATTTCCCAATAAACATTTAGAGATTCTTCTTTTTTCACTTAAGCTCTTTATCTTCTAGCATCTCTCTCATATAGTTTTTTTTTCATTTAGAGCCACTATCACTAAATCATTCCCCTTGATTCATTTTTCCTTTGAATCCTCATTAGTTACTCTCTTTTTTATCTAACTTTTAAGACTTATGCTAGAACTAGGCATGTTTTAGAACCTCTCACACTTTACTTCTTACACAACCTTTTTCTTTTTTATAACCATCTTTGCATCATTTCCCCTTTAAGAACAATCATTTCAAGTCTTTAACACTAAATATACCAAGAATAAATCCCAAACCCATGGATGAGTCGAACTATCCCTTCCTAAAATCTAGTTAACCTTAAAATGAGACTAATTCTAAGGAAGCACTACACTTTGTCGTTTAACTTCATTTTACACGAGTTTTTTCCCAAGTGTGCATTTTCCAAAAGAGTTCTCACATTCAAACAATTAGGAGGGTCTAAAAAGAAAGGTTTTGGGTTTTCAAGGTGGGGTAACTACTCTTAAGATGAGAGTAGCCACTTGAGTTAAGAAGAGTAGTAAAATAAGGTCAAAACGTAACTCAACTGTTTAGTGTTTTACATAGAAGAGAACTTCATGACCTTAAGCAAGAAAAACTAAATTCAATTAGGTTCCTATTAAATGGGATTGACTTCAAATCTAATATGCTTCAATTTTCACAAAGAATTTCAAGAGGCCAATTCCAAGCATGGAGTTTTCAAATTCCTAGATGGTTCAAGCATTATATTACTGCTAATGAGGACATTGAATTGTAAGCATGACCAAGTCTACTTACAAGTCATGGTTCTCTATGCAAAATGCAACCCTATATTCTCCTAGCCACCTAAATATTCAAATGAATGCATCCATATGAATTTCAAAAACGATTGAAAATTTTCAATTTTTTTTGTTTTTTCACAAAAATTAGCTATGTAAAATGCATATTCACAATGCATGACTCAAGGATGAAAAAGTAAAACAAAACAAAGAAAAATGCTCATTAGTACTAAGCCCCTCCCCCGAACTTAAATCTCACTGTCTCGGTGAATTCAAAACCGTGAGAGTGACTTTTAACAAAAAAAGCAAAAACCAATAATATGCAATGGTATGGACAATTGATTATAGGAGTACCTTTTGCACTAGTATGCATGAGTGTTGAGTGGATGAGACGATTTGGACCAAAGGTTAGTAATAAGATCAAAGGCGTAAAGTTTCCTTAGTCTTGATTCTTTATTCAAGTGGTTCTCCTTTGCTACCTAAGCTTGGAAAAAAAGGATGACTTTGAAACAAGATTTTTCCATGACATAACCATCATTTATTTAAATTGAAAAACTTAAGCATAAAGCATTAGAAATTGCCTCTCAAGTGCAAAAGGATATTCATGAGATTGCCTCTCAAGTGCGCTTGTTTAGAGTCATTAGCTAGAATTAGGGTATGAGGCTAGGATTTGGGTAGGGTTTGCCAAGGAGGTGCTTTTGATTTCCATGGTGGATCATGTAACTCAAGGACAATAATCTTCTTCATCAATGCATCAATCCCTTCCTTTCCTTTTTCCTTCATCTCCTTAGTCACTATGACTTTAACTTTTGTAAAACATTTTGGGAAACCTTTGCACTTCCCTTGATAATCAATTACTCCATCAACACACTTTGTTGGAGTTAATTTCATAGTAGGAAAATGAGTGGGGTTGAGAGGCACTTTCTTTTCATCTAGGTCCTTTACCACACTTGGGATTGCACAAAGAAGTGTTGTCCTTGATGAAGATTCGATGAGCATGATGGGAGTTGAAATTTGCTTCACATCCTTAGGCTTCTCATTCTTGGTCTTATTACACTAAACCACATTCTCCTTAGCCTTGGAATCACATAAGGAAACTTGTTCAACAATCTCACCAGTTGAGCAAGGTTTCTCGGATTTCTCTAAATCAACGTTCTTGGGAATTGACCTTGGTTCTAGAGGCTTTTCCATTTGGATTTTGTTTTGTGTAGGTTCACTACCCTCTTGGTCCATTATCATCATCAAATTGTCGATCCTCTTTCTTTTGGTGACTATATCCTTCAAAACCTTGTTGACTACTGGATGATCTTGACACCATTCCATAAATGTTATAGTAACCATGAGACCTCCCATTTGATCCTTGATCTTCTTGTATTTGGCTTCAGGGATTTTTTTTTCTTGAAACGTCCGAGAAATGGTAGGTTCAACGGTGTTGGTTGGCTCCTTCTTTTTCTCCCTTTTTAGACGTAGAGGAGCTACGATCTTTGTAGCTTTCTCTTGTTGATTCAGGTTTCCTTTAGGTTCTTTAGGAATTTTTTCTTCTTGGTTTTCCTCTTGAAGCTCTTCCTCCATAGGAACCTCTTCAACTTTCTCCTCACCCTCTTTAGGTTTCTCCTTATGAGTCCTTGGTGGCAATTGCTTCCCACTTCTCAATGTAATGACTTGGCACAACTCTTTAGGATTTACTTCACACTTTTCGGGAAGTTTTCCTTCTTGAGATTCGAACATAGAAGCTTGCTCTGCTAGCTTGTGTTTCATATTTTTCGCATGAAAGAAAAGAGATTCATACCTTTCATTTAACTCCTTGAAATATTCATTAGTCTTATGGTTGGTCATCTCAAGTTTTCCAATCATTTCTCTTTTAAAATCATCTTTCCTGTGGGAACCGAAATTCTCACTGTAAATGTTTACGTGGTTCACGGATTCTCTGTGGCCAAAAAGCGATAAGATTAGATGATGAACATGAGAAATTAGGTTAGAGCAACGAAACTAAGCTATGAAACGAAATAAGACAAAAAGTGTGAGTAAAGCAGATATGAATACAGATTGCGAGATCGAAATTAACATGATTCGTATGACGAAAGTAAGATGAAACAAGATGAATAACGTTAGTGAGATTGATACGAAACAGATTGTGAAACTAAATGCGTATAACAGTGATAAGATAAAAGGATTCGTAAGAACAAGTTTAAATAAACAGGATTCGTGACGTGAAACAATATGAACACGAAAGTAAATCGTAGATCAAAACGTGAACGAGTACGAAGAACAATAATTGAAAGACACAGTTAACGAAGAAAGGAAAAGGGATCATATTCGAATTTGTGTTTGAGCGTACGCAACCGGTGTTTAAGTCGTGGCCGCAAGAATTGTTGGCGACGAATCCCTAGAACTACAGCGTAGACTTGTAACCTAGTTGAGATGCAAGTCGCTAACGAAACAAAGTAAGAACCCTAGTTTTCTAAGTGCTTGTGGTGTCGAAAATTGTGTTGTGTCCCCTTTCATCATCCTTCGCTCCCTTTATATAGATCTTCGTGGGCTTGGCTTGTTTCCTTTTTTGTCNCTTTTTCGAGATCCTTCCTTATCTTCTCGATCTTCCGTATTTATCTCGAATCTTGACTTTATTGCGAAATCTGGATAAACAGTCATTGTTAATGGGTCGATCCTCGTCCGAAATCGTAAGCGGACTGTGAACGCAATTTGGGCCCTTTCGGGCCATTTCGCGACTAAGTGACTTTTACGATTCCTTTCGGAGAAATCGTTCTTCGTATGACTAT
>OVAN01007732.1:0-19229 GCA_900406275.1 Anastatica hierochuntica | reverse complement strand
ATTTTTAGGAATTTTTTTGAATTTTTTAAGAATATTTTTGAATTTTAAATGTTTTTTGAATTTTTTTTAAATTTTTATTATTTATTTATTATTTTTAATTATTATTTTATTAATATTTTTTAACGGCGTCAACTGTTCCGTTAAAACAAAAGACGGCGCGCACGGGGGAGGCATTTTCAATGTTAAATGTGACAAAATTGTCATCCTCGTGGTTTATTGTGCTATCTCTAAATTATGAGGGTTTAAAGTGGGGAGACTTACAAAAATACACCTTTGTATTTTACCAAAAAANCTAAACCCTAAACCTTAATATTTGAGGTGTATATTTGAGAACCATTAAAAGACAGGTGTAAATGTAAAATTTCTTTTCCTTTTAAGTGTATTTCTGTAGATTAATCTTTAAAGTGTTAGTCGATGTCATTCTGAAAGTTTTTTATGCGATTTTCCCCTAAGATTTTTATAAATGATGTTGAATCTAACACGACTTCTTGAAATGTAATAGGACGCACAATCTTTTTAATATCCTTTTTTGCAGCAATACGAATGAAATTAGTATATAAAAAACTGTAAGTTTGATATCTTTATATAATGTCAAATTTAATCTAAGTGAAAAAATCACATTAAATAATGTCATTTAAGATTCTATAAAAAAGACTTTAGTTCAATTTTGTGCGGTAGGGTTGTATAAATGGTGTTGAATCTAAGATGACTTTTTGAAATGTAATAACACGCACAAAATTTTTTCAATATTTTTCTTTGCAACTGGACGACTAAAATTAAAATATAAAAGAAATTGTAAATTTGATGTGAACAAAAAAAAAAGAAATTGTAAATTTGATATCTTTATATAGTGTCAAATTTAACTTAGATCAAAAAATGACATAAAACAATGTGGTTTAAGATAAATTGTTAGATTCTACAAAAAAAAATCTTATTCAAATTTGTACATTATCTCTCAAATGCTACAATCAGTGGCCTGGTGGTCATGGGCTAAAGCTCAATAAACAAGGGTTTAAAATATACATTTATCTAAAAATTTGAGGGCATAAACCCAAAAGAAAGTAATATGTAGTGTAGTGGTAAGTGATCTTGTGAAAGTCTTCATCTGTCCTAGTTCCGAATCCTGCAGCTCCAATATCTAGGACCAGAATTATTAAACATTCTTTAATTAGCGGCTAAACACTAAACATCAACTAGTTAGTTATGATGATCATATCAACATTTCAATATGATTAATAATTTAACTATATTTTGATCCACGTAATTTCGCGGGTTTTTTTAATAGTTTTATATAAGATCATGTTTAGATTTTTCGAGTGTCGGATTTATAATTTTCGGTTGTTTCGAGTTTTGAAATCAGATTCAAGTTCAAAACTTTTAAATTTTTCAGTTATATCGAATTCCGGTTCGGATTTAGATTTAAGATTTTCGGATTTTCAAGTTTATTTGGATACTCGTATGGCTCCAGTTCGGATAATATATGATACCCGAAATACCGTAAAAACAAAACTCGTTGGATTATTTAAAAAAATATCATATGACTAAATCTAAATTTTTATAGTTTATATAAATTATTTTTATAATTTTTTATAGGTTTTTCCAAATTTTATCATTTTATGTTTTTTAAATTTTTGTAACAAAATTTATTTAGAAAATAATAATATTGTGATAGGATTATTTTAAAAAAGATTATGGATTTATTTTAAATTTGAAAACTATATTTAATTTTGTTAAAAAATGATGATTTTAAATTATGCTAATTCACAATTTTGATAATGATTACGTGAAAAAAATATTGAAATATTTTAATATATTTGTTGGAATATGTAAATGAGTAATTAGAGTTATTTTAATTTATTAGATACATTTAATAAAATTTCTAAAACACAAAACATGTTCAATTTAAAAATCATATATGAAAAAATCTATGTAATTTCTTTTTTCTTTTAATAAGATAGATATGGTTTGAGATTAAGAACTGACCAAATTTTTAGACGAGGTGGCCTTATATCCTTCGAGACTATGAGACCACTCATCAACAAACATTCTAAGTATCGACTTTTACATTGTAATGACGGGTTACATACTTACATTGTAAGTCAACGTCATCTTTGTATAGACTCAAACGCTTTTATAAGCGATTACACGCAATGATAAGTGATTCATCTAAGCTAAGTACCACATAGGCGACTCATCGTTTAAAGGTATCCATAATAAAAAGTCTCTCAAAATAGAGTCTCTCATCAAAAATAATAATATTTAAAAATCAAAATCAAAATCTTGAGAGATCCATGTAAAATTAGGTTAAATTTTTCAAAAACTTTTATTTTAAAAATATTTTATTTGAGAGATTCTCTTTAAAAAACTCGTTTGTTGACAGCCTAAGTTTAGATAACACTTTTATTCTAACAAATCAAGTAAAAAAATTTATTCTTTGCCTATTTGTCAATCTTTTCCTATTAAAAATTACATTAAACTACATCGAATATATTTTAATTCTACACCAAATTTTATAATAGTAGAATATATATTTTAAGTATAAAGGTGTAAAGAAGAAGTTTTGTGTTTTCTATTGGTCTATTTGACTTTTCAAAATTATCTATATGCATTTAATTGCATTTAGAATACATTATAGTTAATTGCCTTAAAATTTAATTCAATTTTTTTAAGAAGAGATTTGTTGTAGTTACCTTTTTTCAGTTTCGACTTGTGCATAAATCTAAATTTTTGTTGACTAGTAGATTTGAACTTTCAATCAAAAATATAAAAAGAAAAGGCAAGTTTTTAAATTTTCTCATGTTTTCTTGTTTTTCTTAATACATCGAACTGCATGTAAAATGCTTTGCTATTACATTGGATTGCTTTAAGATTGACTGCTTAAAATGGTGGTATTTAATAAAATAAAACTTTATGAAATGCTATACTATTGGTTATATTTTTCATCTGTTTTTCATGATATTTAGTTAAACTGCATCAAAAATTAATTAAACCTTACTATGAATTTTAAAAATGAAAAACTAAAGATAATTATTTTTTAATGAGAAACTATAATGGATATTCAAAAATTCTACCATATTTAATTTTGGGAGACTTACAAAAATACACATTTGTATTGTCTATTTTTCAAAAATACTCCTGCTTGAAAAAATTTTATTTTTACACCTCCCTTTTTAATGGAAAAGACCATTATACCCCTAGACTAAAAGAAACCCTAAACGTTAAACCCTAAACCCTAAACCATAATTCCTAAACTTTAAACCCTAATAGCTAAACCCTAAACCCTAATCACTAAACTTTAAACCCTAAGCCCTAAACCCTAATATTTGAAGTGTATATTTGAGAACCATTAAAAGACAAGTGTAAATGTAAAATTTCTTTTCCTTTTAGGTGTATTTCTGTAAATTAATCTTTAATTTTCATATCCTTCCCCGTGCGTTTTTACATTTTATCTCTTTTTTTTGTTCGTGAGGTTTTTTTTGTAAAACGCCCCATTATTATATTTTTTATTTTGACACTCACATAATTAAATAATTCATCCCTTATATTTTTAAACAAATTCACCCTTCTTTAATTGCTATTATGTTTTTTTCTAAATATAAAAGAATCTAGATCATCGAAATTGGTATATGACAATAACATTTTTATGATGCGTGAGTTGTAACCAAACAACGTTGTCATTGTCAAGCTCGTGTAGTTGATTTCAAAGTAGATATAACTTAGAACCTAATGATATGTTTTCACCAAACAAACTGAAACACTATGTAAACCGAACCAGTCTAATGTCAATATCAACCACTATGTTTTCGTTCACCTAAAAACTAATAGGCTCATGTTAAACAACTTCACTAAGTTTCGCATCCATCGACACAATCAAACATGCATTATTTGAGACACCAATATTATGTTTTTAAAATTTGTTTTATCAAACATGCCATTAGTGTCACAATTGAAAACAAATAACCACACAATATATATAAACAAACACAATGGAATATATGCCACCTGATAATCTTTCAATCTTGACAACAACAAATAGGAAATATATAAGTTTACACTTTCTAAAGTTATGAGTCAACCATATTTATGCAAAAGAAAATCAATGACAACATGGGTTAAGATTTTAAACCAAACCAAGGGTTAAGATTTTTTTTGTCATATGATAACATTAAAAAACCAAGTTTACAACCAACAAAAACAATAAAAGAAATCAACCTCAAAGATAATATATAGACCAACCCATTTTTATTTATATCAAAAAGCATGAACAAAAGCCGGCAGAGAATATGAATTCTCTAGAGATATAAGCCATCGGATATATCTTGAAATCAAAAACTAATGACCACAAAAAAACAAAATTTGGAAAGTATGAAAGTCCAAAATAAAAATTTTCAAAATTATCAAAGAAGTCGGGAGAAAACTGCTGAAAAACTATATAACCAAATATAAGATGAATGATAGAGAAAGATAATAAGACAAAGGGGGCAAATAGTTTTCATTTATTTGCCGAGGTAGTTTGCTTAACCAAGTGGTTTAACCAAGTAGGCCAAATGGCATTCTTGAGCCTATTTCAATTGCTTCCACATTTTTTTATTATTAGAAAGTTTGAGGTCCGTGGATCTATAATTTCTTTCGAGTGGGATCAGACAATACAAAACACTCGTTTTTGGCGATCTATTTTTTTTCAACGCAGATCAAACATGTGATCTTCTTAATTCAAGGAGCTTTTATCACCGGGTAATCACTCTCTTGGTATTATTTCTACATTTTTGTCTTGTGAATAATTATTCAATTCACTCTCATACAAGCCTAGGCCAAAAATTTATACATTTAGTAGATTTGTTCTTGGGTTTTTAAGAGTCTTTCACGTTAATATTGTATATAATTAATTACTTTTGGGTTGCACCTTTTATCACTAATTAACAGTGGGGTTTTGTTATAAGTCTTTTTCATAAAAAGTTTCTATTAAGAATCGATTCCGTGTGGAGTGAAACGCTTTGCATGGAAGTAAAATATTATGTAACTTAAAAGCAACAATATATAATTTTTTTTTGTTGTTAAATAACAATATATAAAAGTTGTTCAAGTAGATGTGTTCACTTTATTAATGGCATCAAACTCTTTATGTAAAAACTTTATTAAAGGTCTAGCACTAACAACTCAAACAACAAAAGAAAAATAGGAAAAAAACAATTTTAAATTTTTAAAAAACAAACAAATAAATAAATACAAAAAATAACTCAAACAACTATAAATAAATATTGTTGCCAAATAAATGACAAAATAACTAATACTGTAACCAAAAAAAAGATGAAAAAAGTATAGTAATAAAAAAAAACAACTCAAACTACAAAAACAAATAAAGAATTTTTTTTTTAAAACAATTTGTTGCCAACGTAAAAAAAGGATAAAAATTCACTTTCTTACCTTTTCACTGTCTTCCATTTTTCGGTGAATATATATATATATTAGCTGATGGGATCTCATTTTCTGATATAAATATAAAAAATAGTAAAAGGGAAGAGAGAAATGGGGAGTGGTAAGCTTTTGGTGATAGTTTATTTACTTTGTGTGTTCCAATTCTTGGACTACACCGTAAGCTCCGCCGTGGAAGAGAAAGGGACGGTGTTCGTTAACGGAAGAGCCGCCGTGGGAACAATAGATGAAGACTTCATTTGCGCCACCTTAGATTGGTGGCCACCGGAGAAATGTGACTATGGCACTTGTAGTTGGGACCATTCTTCCATTCTCAATCTGGTTTCTCTCTTTCTCTCTATCTTTTTTTTTCTTTTTCATTTTCATTTTCATGCATTTAGCAGATTTAATTTACTTTTTTTTCTGTTAAAAAGTTTAGTTTATGGCATCGTTTCAACGAGTTTATGATTTATTACACATTTTGCTTTAATTTTTTCGATTATCAATATGGTTTGCTTCTCTCTTTTTTTTCAGTTTTTTTAGTTTTCTGTTAAAAAACAATGCAGCTTGTTTGTATTTTTTGGTTTGTGATAGGTAGAAATATTTCTTAAGCTCTCTGCATTTAGGAGATTTAGTTAATTTTTTTTGTAAAAGAATTTTATTTAAATTTTTTCAACGAGTTTGCTTTAATTTTTCTCGATTATCAATATTGTTTTCTTCTCTCTTTTTTCTCAGTTTTCATGTTTTCTGTGAAAAGTAATGCAACTTGTTTGTATTTTTGGTTGGTGACAGATTGGTAATATTAAATTTATTGAAATGTTTCTTTAGGTACAATGCATTTGGCAAATTAAAATACCTTTTTTTATAAACTTGACTACTTGATTTGGTTCATTATTACCATATATGAGATGTGTAGTTCAATGTCAACTTGCCTTAAAACCAAAAATTTCCAATATTTTCCAATTTTAGCAATTTGATTAGAGAAATGTGAAGCTTGCTGAAACTAGCTAGTATGTTGATTTTTCTTGCAGGACTTGAACAACATTATTTTGCAAAATGCAATTCAAGGTAACCAAAACCACCAAATGTTTAATATTTAAATTTGTTATATATCTTAAGGATTTGACCATTTTATCCAAATTACAAAAAAAAAATGCAGCATTTGCACCATTGAAAATAAGAATAGGAGGAACATTACAAGACATTGTGGTATATGAGACACCAGATGAGAAGCAACCTTGTCTTCCTTTCACCCAAAACTCTTCCCTGCTCTTTGGTTACACACCAGGATGTTTGCCTATGCGTCGATGGAATGAGCTTAACGCCTTTTTTCGCAAAACCGGGTATGTACCTGCAACTTCTCATCTTTGTGTTCTTTCAACTTTTGTTATATCTCATCTCTTGCCTGATTACTTGTGGTTTGAATCAGAGCTAAAGTCATCTTTGGACTCAATGCACTTTCCGGGCGTACCATAAAACGAAATGGTGAAGCCGTAGGAGCTTGGGATTACACAAATGCTGAATCTTTCATCCGGTTTACAGCACAGAGTAATCATACCATCGTCGGGTGGGAGCTTGGTAAGTAACATTAGAGAGAAGAGAGATAATGCACAAACCAGATTGAATCTCTAACATCATTAAGCTGGTTTTGCTTCCCCTCAATATAGGCAATGAGCTGTGTGGAACTGGTGTTGGTGCACGAGTTGCAGCAAATCAGTATGCTATGGACACTATAAATCTGCGAAACATTGTGAACCGGGTTTATAAGAATGTGAGTCCCATGCCGCTAGTAATAGGCCCGGGTGGCTTCTTTGAAGCTGCTTGGTACACAGAATACTTGAACAAAGCCGGAGACTCTCTTAATGCTACCACCCGCCACATCTACGATCTTGGTCCAGGTAACCTGATGAATCCTTAATTGTCGGTTTCGCATCCTGCAGATCCTTCATTTACCTTTTAATCACCTGATTAAGAGAAAGAAAAACTATGTTTCGATGGCTTAGGGGTCGACGAACATCTGGTCGAAAAAATTCTAAACCCTTCATATCTGGACCAAGAGGCAATAACATTTCGCGACCTCAAGAACGTAATCAAAAGCTCCACAACCAAGGCTGTGGCTTGGATTGGTGAAGCTGGTGGTGCCTATAACAGCGGACGGAATCATGTCTCTAATGCTTTCGTGTATAGTTTCTGGTAAGATATAGATATCACAACAGCAAAAGATTAGCTCATCACAAACAATATACTCGGAAACATTTCAAATGATTATATTGCGTGATGGTAGGTACCTGGACCAGCTTGGCATGGCATCGATTTATGATACTCAAACATACTGTAGACAGTCTTTGATCGGTGGAAACTATGGCCTACTAAACACTACTAATTTCACACCCAATCCTGACTTTTACAGGTAACATAAGATGAATTTGGTATATATCGCTAAAAGAAAAGGGAAGAAGGCAGGTAACTAACTACGAAGTCATGCTACTTGTTGAAATTGCAGTGCTCTAATCTGGCGACGACTTATGGGAAGAAAGGCATTGTCCACAAGCTTTTCTGGAACCAAAAAGCTACGCACATACACCCATTGTGCAAGACAATCGGTAAGTCAGTCGATTATCCCATACAACTAACTCAAAACTAATGGCATTGAATTCTGATGAAACTTTAAATTTCATCGCGCAGAAAGGAATCACAGTTTTACTGATGAACCTTGACAACAGTACAACAATTGCGGCGAAAGTAGAGTTAAACAACACTTTCAGTCTGAGACATACAATGCACATGAAGTCTCGTAAAATAGTAACTTCCCAGCTGCCTTTGGATTCTAACGGTGAAATCCAAAGAGAAGAGTATCATTTGACAGCAAAGGATGGAAATTTACATAGCCAGACAATGCTACTCAATGGAAATACGGTGGGGGTTAATTCGAATGGCGACATACCTCCTCTTGAGCCGATACATGTAAACTCAACAGAGCCAATCACAATAGCTCCATATTCCATTGTGTTTGTGCATATGCGGGACATTGTTGTACCTGCGTGTGCTTAGGAAGCTGCATATGGAACTTAAGGCAGCGCAATTCAGTTATTTGATTAGTAAGAGAGAAAAAAATTTAACCAACTGTTTCTTTCACACATCTATTGACATGGAATCTGTGAGTTGACCAAATAAACAACTGAAACAATTTCGAAAGCCAAAATTTTGTTTGCATTTTATATCGGTTGGGACTGTGAAGACCCTGTGACAGACAAACGATACAACAGATCCACTAAAGGGTCAACCAAAGCTGCAAGATAAGCTTATAATCACCAAAACCTTTCAAGAACCAACGATTTCTCCCACGTTAAAACGCCAGTTTCCACCATATTGAGTAGGACTAATGCGTGAACATGGAGTTGAAGGAAATAGTAAAGGAGCAAGACCGAGAGAACGTTACTTTTAGCTATGTTTACGTCTTAGTGGTCTTTGGCGAAGATGATTTAGCAAGATAAGCTCATGAGAATGTAGATAAGCCAGTTGTCTCCAACATGATTTGAGTTTCCTTATCATTCCCAAACAGCTGCTTATGCAAAAGACGGTGTAGTCGTCCAAAGAGCTGTTTCTTTAATGATTCGAAAGCCAAATCAAACCTCTCAAGCTGTTCCATTGCATTAGGATTGTATAGAAATAGTCCATAGTAAAGATCAAAGCTGTCACCAGCAGTATTCTCCACCAATTTTAGCAATGTCTCATAACCCTTGGTATCGACAGGAGTGGATTCCAAGCTCAACTTCTCCAGAACCCTTCCCACTGTGTGTGTGATAAACTGTGATCCAGCAGCATACCAATCGTGTTCTGCACACGACATCTCCACCATACAACATCCTTCACGGGCGAAAATATCAAGGAAACTGTCGCATCTAGATTTTCTTCTATCGTCCATTCCGATCCTAACCTTGTCAAACACAAAGGAAAGACCGTCCCATCCATTTTTACCACTCTCTGGTCCAAACATGGGATGAGTGCACAAAATATCGAAATCTTGTGGTAAAGTTTGAAGAAAGAAATTCCTAGGGAACTCTTTTACAGAAAGCACATCCACAAAAAGGGTGCTTCTCTTCAACCTCTGAAACGGGAGTGACTTGAGAACTTTCTCAGTCGAAAGGATTGACGTACAGAGAAGGATAACTTCAGGATGCTCTTCAAATAAATCATCAAGGTCTGATAAATACAAGACACCTAGCTTCGCAGCTACCTCGGTGTAGTCAGTTCTGGAATATGCTAACACCGTGTGACCCTGCTTGACCATGGTTTTTGCTAGAAACTGTCCAAAGTTGCCAAACCCGACAATACCTATCTTCAGCCTTGAACTGTCATTGACACTGCCAGAAAGCTGAGGGTTATACTCATACTTCAGAGCAACATCATTTGACCTGAAAGATTACAAATTGATAAACATTTGAGAAAAATGAACTCAAATCCATACATCTCGAGTAAACGACTATACTAAACTCAGGCAATGGGAGTCCACATCCATTGACATCAACAGCAACAAAAAGTGTACCTAATCATATCCAAAGAAGCATCATTGTGGTGACCATTAGGAAAAATCTGAACTTTCTTTGCTTCACCTTCGAACAACTGCTTCCTCACAACACCATGAAGTCGACCGAAAAGCTCTTTACGCAATGCTTCAAAAGCCAAATCCATCCTCTCAAGCATCTCCAACGAGTTCTTATTGTAAACGAACAATCCATAGTACAAATCGAAGCTATCTCCACGAGTATTCTCAGCTAAATCAAGCAATGCCTCATACCCTTTAGTGTTAATCGGCGTAGATTGAAGTTTCAGCATCTCAAGAACCCTACCCACCGTGTGAGTTATGAACTGTGACCCAGCAGCGAAACGATCATGATCAGCACAGCTCATCTCCACCATCTCGCAACCTTCTCGCTCAAAGATTCCGAGAAAGCTCTCACACCTTGAGATTCTCGATTCGTCTTCTCCGATTCTAACCTTATCGTAGACAAACCTTAAGCCTCTCCAGCCATGGTTGGAGTTTACGCTCTGTGGACCAAACATTGGGTGCGTGCAGAGAATATCGAAATCTTCAGGTAAGTACTCGAGGAGGAGAGATTTAGCGAACTCCTTGACGGAGAGCACGTCGACGAAGAGAGTGTTCCGGCGAAGTCTCTGAAACGGCAAAGTTCTGAGGACATTCTCGGTGGAGAGGATTGAAGTACAGAGAAGGACGACATCAGGATGACGTTCGCAGAGATCGTGGAGATCCGCGAAGAAGGAGACGCCAAGGCGACGAGCGGCGGCGGAGTGATCGGATCGAGAGTGGGCGAAGAGAATATGGCCTTGTGAAACTAGGGTTTCGGCGAGAAACTGGCCGTAGTTGCCGAATCCGAGAATGGCGATTCGGAGAGGGCGAATTGGATCGGAATGGAGAAGAGGGTCGTTGTCGGAGATTGAGAGGCGGCAAATGGTGGTGGGATTATGCCGGCGGAGGGAGAGAGAAGAGAGCATGGCGGAGGAAGTGGTGGAGAGAGAGTTGAAGGTGGAAGAGGGAGAGGGGAGAGAAGGTTTGGTGTAAAGAGATGGGAAGAAAGAGGAGTGAGAGAGAAGAAGCGAATGAGATATCATTAGAAAGAGAATGAAGAAGGAGAGATGAAGAAGATGATAATGGCGAAGAAGAAGAACGACGGTGAAGAGAAGAAGATTCTGACTTGGATTGGCTTCTTTGGCTCTGCCATTGACAAAAGATTTGATTTTCTTTGGAACTCCGTGGAGGCTTTGCGGTCTGCACGTTGTGAAATTAAAATAAGATACGAAATGACAAAGCCAACATTAACCGAACACCAAACCGAATATGGGTATTTTACCGGAAATCAAAGTACCTCAATCGAATCGGAACTGAATCCAAACCCGAGCTATAAAAATAACCGAACGGGTAATGAACCTCAGGTACTTCGCATATTTGGTATACTCAGATCCGAACCAAACCTGAATTGAATCCGAAAATACACGAATTTGTATCCAAAATCCTAATAAGTACTCGAAAACACCCGGAAAAGTACTCCAAATAAGTACATGTATATATCGGAAAATCCCAAAAGACCCGAAAAAATTTAAGACACCCGCAAAAAAGACCCGAAAATACTTGGAATATTCAATGAAAAGATATGAAATATCCAAAAAGTCCAAAAACTTCGTAAATATCTAAACTCAAATATTCGATTTGAACTACCTGAACTCAAACATAAAATACATGAACCCAGACTGAACAGTAAAAATATATGATCGGGTGTAAGGCTGGAGTTCGGAATACTAACCTAAACCGAATTCGATCGGATATCCTATCGTCCAATCCTACGAATATTTATGACAATATTTAGAGGGTCTTTCCAATCTTCTATTGTTATTTGATCTATATTGCTATTTTTTGGGCTCCATGTCCAATTCCCTCTTCTTCGTATGATATTGTCCGTTTGGGCCCAACTGACAAGGCCCGCACGGATTTGTTATTGGGCTCTTTCCCAAAATGTCTCATACTAAGTGGGATTGGACATTATTTATATACTAGATTTTCTCTTCTAGTATTTCCGATGTGGGACTTGATTTGTATTCTAACAAAAGTATGAGAATATCCTAACGGAATTTGTGAACTTTAACCCGAAAATCTAAAACTCGAATGGATCGGACCCGAATTTGATTGGATATATCTGAATGCCTAGTTATGTATGAGAAACCAACGATTTACATTATAACCAATTTTGAATCATAGAAGTTCCAAACACTTAAAACTGCATAAAAGCCTAGTAAAAAAGATCACAAGAAGAATTGAACAAAAAAGAAACTAGTTTTGATCGAGAGTCTATGAGACTTGTGAATTGTTTAAGACAGTAGATTTTGCTTCCTTCATCAAACCATCCTCCAAGTTTGAGGTAAAAAAACGTAAAAGATCCAACAAAAATCAGACAAAAAGGACTTCAAGTTTCATGTGGCCAATTTTTTCAAAATTATGTGATGTGTAGTGTCTCATGTTTTTCTTTTTCAACATGAAAATTTTCAACACATGAAGTTGTTTCAAAAAAAAAATTGAACCGGTTAACAAAATTTAGATTTGGTAATCACAAATAATAAGGATAAAGATAATGGGCAATAATGTATTGTCTTCTCTTTTATGCCGAGACACTAAAATTCGATTTGGAAAGCTTTCTTGGATGTTGTGGACCTTCTGTTTTGTCCCCATGAAATGCAATGATGCAATTGCGAATTGTCTATCATACGTGTCATTTCTCTTATTGCTTTACCAATAAAATTCCCATGACCCTTACTTCCATTCTCATATTAAAGCTGTTACCTTCATCACCATCCATCTCAAAAATCAATTTCTACGTGCAATAACATCAAAATATTTTGACAAAGAATATTTTAACAAAAACAAAACAATGTAATTAGGTGCGAGGTAGTATGGAGGAAATCGCGGAGACAAATCAGCTGAGATCAGGTGGTTTTAGCTAGTCGTTTAGGGTTCTAATGAGACCAATTCGAGTATATTATGTTTTATATACAAAACATTAACATTGATTTGTAGTAGCTTTGGGAAAGTCTTTACATCCTCATGCACCATTTTTTTATAACTTTCGGTGATATCAATTGAGTAACAATGCACATTTTTTGGTTCAAACATGTTCTTCATTCATAGCTTAGACGATTACTTCATGATAAACTTTAGCAAGTTTACTAAATTGTAGGAATAATTAATCAAGGTGTCACAAACCGTAAGACCATGTATAATGGGGTTGCTTAGATAAGGGTTCTTAAATATATATATATATATATATATATATATATTAAGAATCATTCCTTAAGAAAACTTCCATTAAACATGCTCTAAACTCGACCATCTTTCAATTTTTTTTCAATTTGAAAATAGTTACTTTATATCGTGACTTTGAATAATGCCCCGCGCGAGTCATTACACAATAATACTTTTTGACTTTGAAAAAAAAAAAGTTCCTCTCATAAAGAGACAGCTGGATGGAAATAATCTCGCCTACTGAAAAGAGAAAAGAGAGAAATGATCTCTCATGACCCGACATGAGAAAATTTGGTTGGTCTTCTATTTAGATAAGATTAATGGACTACAATCTTCAAGGTTTGATGGTCTCCAATTAGAATTGGAGATTCGGAGAACACTTGCACTGGATGAAGCTCTTGATAGAATGTTTTTAGAGATTAATCACACTCATCCAAACTCATCCAACCTCTATTACAAAATCTAGCTTGTTGTTATTAAAAATATATATTGGTTTTGTAAACATTTTCCCTCGACAAATTAGTGTAAGACCAGCTCGTATTCCGATTCTCTTTTGCATCTCGTTATCATCATAGCATTATTGAGGTGACGTAAATTGAATGATGAAAGAAGAAAGCGTCAGGAATAAAAATGGGAAAGAGAATTGGTTAACACTAAAACCCAAAAAGGTGAGTTTTTAGGTCCAAACATAAGCAGTTGCATAAATGAAGATGCAAGACCAATTTTATTCCCTTTTCTATTCCTCATCCCACTCACCCTCATCATTTGCAAAATATAACCTTCTCTTTTTGTCTATCTCTAGTCTAAGGGCCAGCGTCTTAACGAACGATAGTGTAACACCTCCGCATGTCTTTCATGTGTGTTTTGGCGTTTTTTTCCGGGCTCGTAGGCTCGCTATGTCTCTGGTGGTCAGAAGTGCTATCTCGAAGAGGTTTTAAAAAGTCGATTTACAGTTTTTGCAATCATCACACAATTTTTTCCGTATTTTTCATCGCTCACACGATTCCAAAATATCATTTATTTTAGTATTGCTCAAGCACAAACAAATTTATTTTGAAATTCTATCAGAACCAATAACCGAAAAGATAAATGCATTTTAGTGACATAGATAACCAAATCAATTCTTTTAAACTCTTTCCGCACACCAGTTTGTCTCTTTATCTCTATATATAAGGTCTCAAAGATACATTATGCACGTTACACATATATTCTATATTGACGTGTGACTACATTTATATATGCGGGAATGCACTTTTTGGAGTATTGTATAACTTTTTGGAATATTGTATACAAGAAAGCTTGTTGAGATGTGACCTAACAATGCATAGAGTAACATGAGAAGTGAATATATTTAATAAGATAAATTAAAGTTACGATGAAACTCAATATTAGGAAATACAACATTAAGGTGAATAAAGAACATATCCATGTGAATATTTGGGTTTTACAATAGAGTAGAACGTGTCACATCTCTAAAAAGCTTACACAAATGCATATACTGATTTCACAAATCTTAGCATAACTTAAAGAGAACAAAAGGCTCAAATTGAAATGTATATAAGGCAACAAACCTTAATATATACTAGTTTTTAAAACTTGTAGTAGACATTAATACTTTTAATCCACACAAATCACATTTTAAATTATGTTTTGATTAATTCCGAATAAAAGTGAGAAATGTGAAAAGCTGATAAGAACAAGGGTGAGTTTAACTGTCACTGTGTAGACATTGCCAGCTTGGAAGTTGTTGATGTGAACTTTCACAGACAGAGACTCGTTGACCTTTTTACAGTTGAAAATTGGTGAATACTACTACTACTACAAGTACTTGCAAATAAATCATTATAGCTCATAAGTAAATAAATATAGATAAAAAAATTATAGCGATTAATCCAAAAATCCTTAGATTATTTAAATTTCATATCCTTTTCAAAATAAATTTATCATTTTCTCCCTACATCGTTTTTTTTATTTGTTGTTCACAAGTGCAGAGTTTTTTTTTTTTTTATAAAAGTCCATCAATATTATAACTTTTTAGCTCTTAAAAGTATAATTAACAATTCACCTATGCTTATCCCTTAATTCATCTAAATATATATATATATATACAAATTCATCTATATATATATATATATATATCCGCCCAAAAAATAAAGAACCAGAGTTTTCTTTTAATAAAATTGAACTAAATAATAAAAGATCATGTGACAATTAAATTAAAATAAAACATTATAATCTCCGGAAATGGAAAAAAGCTTTATTCCTAACAATTACACATGTAATTAACGTTATAATCTCTCCATTGGATGATGTATTCAAACCCTAATTCTACGTTTAAGAATCAAAGAAAGTTATAAGATTGTGAAAATTCAAGATCTTGGGTTTGAGAAGAAGTTTGTACCAGTCATAAAACTGTTGATAGGAGTAGGATAATTAAGTGAAGAAGTAGGATCAATGTATTGATCTGAAGTAGAGCCAACGACTCCATCGTTGCAGCTCACGTTTGGGCTCGAAGAAGAGACCGATGGGCCGGCGGTTATGAGATTCAACGGCTGAGATCCACCGCCTGATGAGTTTCTTCCCTCGGCTTGACCGTGATCGTAGAGAATGCCTTTGAAGATGTGACCACCTATACTCACAGCTGTTTTGTATGCATACTCGTCTTCTCCATCATCCACCGAACTCACACGGACACACCGGAATATTGCCGGTGAGCTAATTTCCGGCGGAAAGTTACCAACCTCTAACCCTAGTTGGATAAAAAAATAACAGTTCAATTAATCACATTTTGATTATAGAAAGGAAAAAATGGATATATAGCAGTTAAATGATTTAAAAAATAAGAATTTAGGTTAATAATTTGAGAATTTTATTAAACATAAATATCAAGATCTCGGTGAGAACAGTTTATTCCTGTCAATTCAAGAGTCAGTATTACTCATATACAGTATTTTCATAATTAAACCAAAACTAAAAAGAGAGAAGAAAATCTAAAGAGAAATTTTGAGATTTTATTTAACAGAGAAGGAGCTTTCGCCTAGTGCCATTTTATAAAGTTCAAAGTTGTGTGTTTAAACTCCGGCATTAGCGTATGCGCGAGTATGGTCCGTGTGTTGGATTTAAGGGTCACCGGATAGATTCGTTGTGATCCAGATCTCCCTATATGCGATTAAAAGATTACCGGATTGACCAGTTGTGACCGTGAACGGATTGCCGAAAAAAATAGATTTTATTTAACAAAAAAAAAACATTAAGATCATATTATTATTGTTTTTCTTTTTTAAACTTGGAGATATTATACCTGAGGTGGTGGTGTTAGTAGGTATACGAGTGCATACAAGGGACGTCGATGTCGCCGGAAAATGCTCTCTCGGCCGTTTAGGAACGTTCTCACCCTGCGGTTGCTGCTGACCGGAGGCAAGTTGCTGCTGCTGCTGCTGGCGTTCTCGGCGTTTAGCGGCGGGAACCCACGTGCTCTTCACGTGAGTAGGACACTCAAGTCCTCGGCTCTTGCAACAAGTCCTACACCTCATGTGAGCACAATCTTTCTTCGCTTGATTCCCACAATCCTGACAGCTCGGTCCTCCGCCACCGCCGCCGCTATTCATCATCATCAACGCGGCGGATCCGTCTCCGGAAGTTTCGATTAAGCTCCGGTTGGTTGGTCCGACGCCTAAACCAGCAGCTGAAGTGTAAAGATCCAACCTTTGTTGCATGATCTCTTGATGGTTTGGGTGTTGCCATAGCTCAAATGTTCCTTTGTAAGAAGGAGCAACATCTCCACCTCCACCACAATCACCACCTCTAACGTCTGCGTTAGGGTTTCTACACCAAAGCCAAGATTCTGTTCCCGATGAAGAAGGGTTGGTTCTATGACCGTGGTGGTTAGTTCCTCCTCCTCCGTCTCCTCCGCCGTTGCCTAGGGAGAAAAAGCCAGACATTCTCGGAATCCACAAGCCATATATCACAAATTTCAACAGCTTATTCTAAACTCAAATCTCTACCACCACCATCACCACCACATATTTTCATTTATTCTCCCCCACACCACAAAGATCTTTTCTCTCTAAAACTTCTGAAAGTGGAAAAACAAGAAGAGATATAGATTAGAGGAATGTAGAGTCTCTAGGGTTTGTTTTAGAAATCGAATAGCTTTCGGAAGCTAAAGAAAGAAAAAAAGAAGTTGGTTTGTCGGTATGGAGAGTATTTATGAGAGAGAGGTTTCTTTCTCTCTCTTGCGCTCTGCAACGCCGCCTTAATAATCACACTCTCTCTCTCTCTCTCTCTTCTCTAATTAAATTCTGTGTCTGTCTCTCTCGTTTTTGTTTTGTTCATGCTTGTGTGTATCACAAACACTTGATATGATCTCACCGTTGATCATCATGTGTTTTAGCATCCTACCGTTAATATATTACCACGTATGCATCTTAGGCTTTTACTTTCTTTCTCCGTCTTTTTACCGGAAAATACGCTGCCTCTTCTCTCTTTTTGTCTGTATATTAAAATTCATCTATTCTTTTATTGACACAGATAATACATTATTATTATTGTTTCGTGACCAAAAAATAATAATAATACATTATTATTTATATTTTGATTCTCTAACTAATATTTTATTATAAGTGATTTTTAAAATGCTGCAGATAAACTAAGAAATTACATCATTTTTTATTATCTAAAAATGGTATTAAAATAACTTTTTAAAAACTATTACAAAAAATTAATTTTGTTGCACATATTAAAAATAATTAATATATAAAACAAATAAATTTTCTTGACCAAACATAAAAATAAATACATTTTTTTCTGTAAAATATTTTTTTTTACAAATATAAACCAATAGTTTTAATGAATTTTTTTGAATTTAACAATTTATTATTATTAACTAATAAAACATGCATCGAAAATCTTAAATGAAAATCTATCTTTATAAAATAAATTATTTTCTAAAACATCTATTTTACGGAGGTAGTATAATAAAAATACTTACAAAAATCAAATAAATCTAACTGATGATGTGGAACACCAATTATCAGTGCATATCTGTTTTAGATTCTCTGGTTACATGTTCGATGCAACTTTTAATAATGAAATTCCGTTTTTGGTTGCATAGTGCACCTGTGAATTAAACTATGCACTAAAGGTCGCAGCTGGAAAACAGATGCCTACCCATGTTTCCAAGGAAGCAAATTACTACTACTACTACCATTATAATAAATACGAAAAATGTATTTATCACTTATAGATACAAAACATCATAATGAATACATATTGAGTTTTGTGGAAGTTTTTTAGTCTAGTGGGATTTTTTTTTTTTGTCAGCAAACTAGTGGTTTATTAAAGATTCACTATTGCTTTTACATTACGAGTTTTTGGTATCAAAATTTTCCGCATATGCAAATTAACGAAAACATGCTCATAGAAAATTTTCATGTGGTGTAAGTAGAATCATTCGTCTTTGTGATGGAATTCAATATATGAAGCAGATGGATTTATCCGGTAAAAAGTCGCCTTTATAGTTGTTTATCGTAACTTATAAGAGAATAACTAGAGTTTCACATGCACGTCCGTGCGAGTATTTTTTCATTTTATATTTATGAAATTTATATTATGAATTATATTACTAATTACGAAATAAACAAAATATGATTTAAAATACATATATATCTATGTTTCTCATAGTCTTATCGGCTAGAATAAGTTATAGAGATTCTCTACCAAACTTGGATTTTTGCTTCCAAGAATGAACTGGCGCTTAACTTGTATTCGTCAACCTCATTTGAATGGTTTTAAATCTTTTAGCAAGGAAAAACCTTTAGGAGAAACCATAGTGAAAAAGAAAATGAGAAATCAAACGTGGAATGTGATGTACACTATAGGAGAACTATGAGATTATTTATAGAATGATTAGACGTTAGTAACAAAAAGAATATGCTTGAAAATATTCTATAAGTTATGTTGAAACTTTATTATATATAATATTTAGACTATTGGGCTAAATGATTAT
>OVAN01007731.1:0-19230 GCA_900406275.1 Anastatica hierochuntica | reverse complement strand
TTTAACATAAGTAATAAATGATTTTTTGTAGGTAATTACAATTATTGAAAATTTTCTTTTTTATTAAACTTTTGTTTTTGTCAAATTTTCCTTTTTCAATTTTTAAATAAATTATTTTTCCTTTCACATATTTTCAATTTTTTATTAATTAAAGCTTCATTAAGGTAGTCATATAATCAACTAGTCTAACTTTCAATCTCGACCCAATTCACTTGGCAAATAATATATAAGATAATATCGAGACTAGGATACTTTATAGTTAGGGAAAAATTTGACACGTTGATAATATTGAAACAACAATATTTTATTAATTTAAAGAGAGATTAGTTTCAACGCTGTTGGGCCGGATGGGATGACGGCTCTATTTTTTCAACGCTATTGGGGGGGTTTTAAAGAACAACTTGGTTAAGCTAGTAAAGGATTTTTTCCGGACAGGGAGTTTTGATGCACGGCTGAATGCAACAAACAGATGCTTAATCCCAAAAATGGATCAACCTAAAAGGATGTCGGATCTTCGGCCAATCAGCTTATGCAATGTGGTTATAAAATTATCTCAAAAGTTTTATGTTTGAGGCTCCGGAAGTTGCTACCATTGGGTATTTCAGAGACACAATCGGCGTTTGTGTCTGGAAGACTCATCATGGATAATATTCTCATTGCACAAGAGATGTTTTAGGCCTGCGTACCAATCAGAAATGTCGTTATGACTTTATGGCCATAAAAACGGATATGAGTAAAGCCTACGACCGTATCGAATGGTCTTTTTGGAAGCGGTTATGCAAAAGCTGGGTTTTGATCAGGTATGGATTTCCTAGTTAATGTGGTGTGTTAGATCGATATCTTATAAGGTTCTTTTTGATGGTAAACCGACAGAGGTTATTTTTCCTCATAGAGGTCTTCGGCAGGGGGATCCTTTGTCCCCGTATCTTTTCATTATATGTACTGAAGTCCTTATCGCCAATATTAAGTGGAAGGAGAGGGATAACGCCCTAACGGGGATACAAATTGCCCACAGGAGCCCATCAATTTCTCATTTACTTTTCGGGGATGACAATCTCTTTTTTTTTGTAAAGTAGAGGCGTTACAGTGTCAGGCCATTATGGATGTTTTACAGGTCTATGGGACTGCCTCTGGTCAGATGATCAATTTTGATAAGTCGTCGGTGATGTTTGGGAAAAATGTCTCTAATCATACTAAAAACATGGTGAAGGTACAACTAGGCATCACCAAGGAAGGTGGTATGGGGAACTATCTGGGAATCCCTGAGAGCTTGGGTGGTCCTAAGAGTCATATCTTTAACTATGTTAGAGAACGGTTAGGAGACCGGGTTAATGAATGGTCATCCAAATACCTATCAAAAGGAGGCAAGGAAATTCTGATAAAGTCAGTTGCTCTTGCATTACCTAACTATGTCATGTCATGCTTTAGGCTCCCCCAGGGGTTAACTTCAAAGTTAACTAGTGTTATTTCCAAATTTTGGTGGAGTTCTAATGGATGTAGCCGCGGTCTCCATTGGTTTGCATGGGAAAAATTATGTATTCCAAAAGAGGACAGGGGCTTAGGCTTCAAATCTTTGGAGGATTATAATATGGCCTTATTGGCTAAACAATTATGGAGATTAATCCAGTTTCCGGGTTCTTTGGTGGCACGGGTATTACGGGGCAGATATTTCAAGAATGTACACCCGCTAAACGCGAAGAAACCGAACTCACCCTCGTTTGGCTGGAAAAGTATTTTCTCAACTCAGGAAATGTTCAAGAAAGGGATTCGGATAAGGATAGGATCAGGAATAAATACATCAGTATGGCATGACCCGTGGATTCTGGATGAGCACCCACGACCAGCACGGGGTCGAGGCAGTGTTTGGCACCCTAGGTTACAAGTCCAACATTTAATAAACTCTTAGACACGGGAGTGGCATCTTCCTATCCTACATGAGTTCATGGATCCAGGGGACATAGAGCTCATCAGGGGAATTCAACCAAGCCGATCCACAATTAACGATGGTTTAATATGGCATTATACGAAATCTGGCCAATATACGGTCCGCTCGAGTTACAAAATGCTTAATTCTCTGGAGATAAAACTAATTAATAATAATGGCTGGGGACTATGACTAGAAGCATTAAAGGCTTTCACATGGAAATTAAAGTGCCCTATGAAAATACAACATTTTCTCTGGCAACTCATCACAAGGAGCGTGGCGATAACTGATGCAATTACCTCTAGGGGAGTCCAGTGTGATACCATCTGTAAATGTTGTGGTACCGCTGTGGAGACAGTAAACCATGTTTTCTTCGAATGTGGATCGATCTTGCAGATTTGGAACGACTTCAAGGATTCCGAGAGGCATGAAGTTTTTCCAACGAACTCTCTATATACTAATATGGATTATCTTTTCTAGTGAAACCCCACGAGGGATCAAGGAAGAGGTCGTGAACTTTACCCATGGGTTCTATGGTTAATCTGGAAAGCAAGGAATAAAAAGGTTTTCCAGGGAGTTCATATTGAAGTTGATGAGATTCTTAAGGATGCAGAGTCGGACTCTGTAGCCTGGGAAGAGGCACAAATTACACAGTCTACTTTCGAGGAAGGGATAAACATTGAAAGTCCAAGGGCGACGGGATTAATTTGTCGAGTGGATGGCTCTTGGAAACAATCTGACGATACCACTGGGCTCGGTTGGATCTGTCAAGATGTCGATGACAACGTAATCCTAGTTGGAGCGAAATGCCACTGCAGGAGCCTATCACCGCTACATTCTAAGATTGAAGCTCTGGTGTGGGCAATGACAGAACTCTCCAATAGAAGAATTGATTGCCAACTTTTTGAGACGAACAGTAAAGAACTTTTCAACATCGTCCAAGACTCGGATGCTTGGCCTGCTTTCTACACGCTTATCCAAGAGTTCTAGTACCTCCGTAGTTTACTCCCGGGCTTCTTCTTGTCCACCATCCCGCGCACGGAAAACTCAAAAGCGAACTGCCTAGCTCGCGGTTCTCGTACTATTTCATATGATTATATTTTTGTAGAATCTTCCCCTCCGTCCTGGACAACTAGGAATGGAGAGACTTTCTGATTATAGTGTGGTTGTTAAAAAAAGGGAGAGATTAGTTTCTTCTGTTCAATGCAAACGAACAAATGGTTAGACTATGATTAATGCATGGCTCTTAGGGAGATTTTTAAACAAAAAAATATGTTTAATTACATGGATTTTTATTTACATGGGATTCTTAGGTTTAAAGAACCCATGTAATTAAAAAAAAAATTTCTAAGAACCTCCAACACATTTTGCATTAATCATGCTCTTAGTCACTTCTTCAAAATATGGTTATTGATTAATGCGAAAAAGAGGCTTAACACACAAGAGATAAATAAAATATTAACAAAGATAATATTTTCATTGTACTATGACATCAAGTCTGAAACTAAAAGCGATGCGATTTGCAGATTCTGCACAAAAGGCTTCGATCCAAATCGGGTGTGGGCTCTTCGAACAATAGTGGGAATCCGAGAACCGAATTTGAAAACAAACAAGTTGTTGTTCTAAGAGACTCGATCTGTTCTAGAGAAGTGATATCCATAAACTACGAATGTTTCTCTCCGGCTATAATTGACATTGAAGCATCGGCCTTAATATCCTAATTGAAAGTGATCCAAATTGATTTCGGAGGAATTTTAAGAAAAAAGAAAGCATCAGAAGAATTGAGTGGATAATAATGCGTGAAGTTTTCTTTTCCTTTGGAATTAGTTTTGTAGAATTTCTTTTTCTTTTTCAACAAAATATATTTATCGACACTAAAATGTTTTTTTCCATCATAATACATAATTTTTTTTTTAGTTTGATGATACAATTTTTTTTAAATAAAAACAAGTCATAAGATTAAATTATGAAAATTATGGAAGATTTAGTGGTTATCTAATTTTCTAAATAAAGAAAGATTTTTTGGTAATCAAATATAAAAAAATTGGGGCTGGATTTGTAGAAGATACAAAAACAATCAAATATTAACAAAAATAAGTTTGTCAAAGATTTCCACTTTCTAAAAAAATAGCATTTTTAATACGATATGTGTAACAACCCAAATCTAGTCGTATGGTATGCCCTTTTAATTTTTCCAAAAAGCTCAATTCTTTTCAAACTAAGTAATATGCCCGCATCTTATGCGAGTTAAAAAATTAGAAGTTATATCTTAAGAATAATTCATATTTTCAATAGTATTGTTTTTGTTCTTTCGTCTTTGCATGGAATTGTTAATTCTAGAATCGGTAGTGCATTTAACTATACCATTATGTGATCTAAAATTATTTAGGAAAATAAAATATATCAAAAAAACTATTTTAATTTCTTAGAGGTAGAATTTAATTATTTTGATAACAGTCATATCATTTTTATTTAATCATCTATATTAGTACTATTTATGCTATTGTATTATTTTATGCTATTGAAGATATAAAATTACTTAATTATTTAATCATCTGATCTAAAGCGCTTTAATTTTCTCAATTTAACTAATTTGATATATTTGAAAAATTTTAAAGGAATATTTATATTTTTATTGAAAATATTTGATTTTGAGAATATTGGATGGTTCGATTTTAGTAGTTTAACGCAAAAAGATTTAAATATCTTATGTGTCATAATAATATTAACATCTATAATACTCTTTCCGGTTTTTCAAAATCATGAATTGTTCTTTTACAAATCTTATATATTAAGTATGAAGTTAATTTGCACCAGATAAAAAGTTGAACTGGTTAATTACTGTGTTACCCTTATGAATAATTTAATTAATAATAATTTATATTAACTAATTAATTAATTAAATAAATTTGAAAATAAATAAAGAGAATTATTAAATATATATATGAAATTAATAAAATATTTAATAATTTATTTTATTTAAAAAAGTCATAGTTATCCATAATGAATTATTTTCAATATTTAATTCTTTTTTAAATATAATATAAGATAAATATATATTAAAATAGAGTAAATTGAAAAAGAAAAATTATAATTATTCAATAAAATCAACCATGCTTTTTATCCAATATTTATTTTTATTTAAATAAATATTTTTAAAAAATAGGTTTTTTGTTAACTAAAAATTAATAAATATAGTTATGTTGGAGTAACATTTGTTTATACATAGATAAATTTAATAATTATGGATCAAAACTTGCGGTCATAAATAAAATAATTTAAAATTTAGTTTTATATTTTTTAGCGGGGTGGAATGTCAAAATTCGTAAAGTATTTTAATCTTATGCAAAACATGCCAAATAGATTAATTTAGTATAGAAGATTATAATTTTTAGCGAGGTCGAATATTAAAATCCGCAAAATATTTCTGTTTTGGATAGGATGTGCCAAATCGAGCGTACATTCCATTACTTGAAATTCACCTACTTCGCCTGGTGATTTTGCTCGAATTTTCGAGAACGTTACCCCAGTGATTACAGATAGAATGAAGCAGTATCTAACAAGAGATATATCGGAAATAGAAGTAAGGTCAGCTTTGGTCGCTATGTATCCCGAGAAAACCCCTGGACCTGATGGGATGACAGCCTTATTTTTTCAAAGATATTGGGGTATCTTGAAACATGATTTGGTGGCTTTGGTTAGAGATTTTTTCCACTCAAGGAAGCTTGATCCAAGATTGAATGAGACCGATATTTATCTAATCCTTAAAACGGATCAACCTAAAAAGATGACGGAGCTTAGACCAATAAGTCTATGTAACGTGGGGTATAAAATCATCTCCAAGATATTGTGTGTAAGGTTGAAGAAGTATCTTCCATCTGTCATTTCGGAAACACAATCGGTCTTCGTCTCTGGGAGATTAATTACGGATAATATCTTGATTACGCAGGAGATGTTTCATGGTTTACGTACAAATAAAAAATGCCAATAAGATTTTATGGCCATTAAGACTGATATGAGTAAAGCTTATGATCGGGTAGAGTGGTCTTTTTTGGAAGCAGTTATGCAAAATTGGGTTTCGAACAAAAATGGATCTCCTGGTTAATTTGGTGTGTACAATCGGTTTCATATAAATTTCTTTTCAGTGGCGAACCAAAGGGGAACATTGTCCCCCAGAGAGGGTTACGACAGGGTGATCCCTTGTCACCGTATCTTTTTATCTTATGTATGGAAGTTTTAACCACAAATATTAAACGGAAAGAAATGGATAATGCATTGACGGGGATACAAATCGCACAACACAACCCCTCGATTTCTCATTTGCTTTTCGTTGATGATAGTCTTTTCTTCTGTAAGGCGGAAGCATCTCAGTGCCAGGCAATTGTAGATGTCTTACAGGAGTATGGCACAGCCTTTGGACAAGTAATAAATTTTGATACGTCGTCGGTAATGTTTGGCAAGAATGTATCAGAATTAACCAAGGTCACGTTGAAGTCACAGTTAAGTATTTTAAAAGAAAGGGGTATGGGGAATTATTTGGGAATCCTGGAGAGTTTGGGTTGTCCTAAGAGCCAAATCATTAATTTTATTCTGGAATGGCTAGGCGAACGAGTAAATGGATGGTCTTCAAAATTTCTATCAAAAGGGAAGCAAGGAGATTCTGATAAAATCGATCGCACTTGCGCTGCCCAATTACGTCATGTCATGTTTCAAGCTCCCCCAAAGTTTAACTTCCAATTTAACCAGTGCAATTTCTAATTTCTGGTGGAGCTCCAATGGATGTAATCGCGGTCTCCATTGGTATACATGGGAAAAATTATGTATTCCAAAAGAGAACGGAGGCTTAAGCTTCAAAACTCTGGAGGACTTTAATACAGCCTTATTGGCTAAACAATTATGGAGATTAATACAATTTTCGACTTCTCTGGTCGCTCGGGTTCTTCGGGGTAGGTATTTCAAGAATGTTCATCCACTGAACGCAAAAAAACCAAACTCACCATCCTACGGATGGAAGAGTATTTTTTTCAACTCAAGCTTTGTTTAAAAAAGGGATTAGGATAAGGATAGGGTCAGGTATCAATACTTTAGTATGGCATGACCCATGAATTTTGGATGTAAATCCAAGACCGGCAAGAGGTCGAGGTAGTGTATGTCACTCGCGGTTAGAAGTTCAACATCTTATAGATCTGGGGACAAGAGAGTGGCACTTGCCGATTTTACATGAGTTTCTGGACCCAGAGGATATAAACGTTATACAAGGTATTCAACCTTAGTAGAATTACTACTTATGATGATTTGATATGACATTATACGAAATCAGGACAGTATACAGTTAAGTTAGGTTATAGAATCCTTAATTTAATGAACATAAATCGGATTAATAATGATGGTTGGGGTCCAAGCCAGGAGCCTTTAAAGCGACTCATATGGAAAATAAAATGCCCACTAAAAATACAACATTTCCTTTGGCAACTCATTTCGGGGAGTCTTCCGGTGGCAACAAAAATATCTACCAGAGGGGTACAATGTGATTTGGTATGTAAGCGTTGTGGTACAACAGAGTAGACAATTAATCATGTCTTCTTTTAATGTGATTCGATTAGACAGATTTGGACCTCATGTAGTAATCCAGTACAACCAGAGGATTTTCCCACAAAATCGGTATATACTAACATGGATTTCCTTTTCTGGCGGAATCTCATGAGAAATCAAGACTGTAAAGGAGATCTTTTCCCTTGGTTACTATTGTTAATCTGGAAGGCAAGGAATCAATTGGTATTTCAAGGGGTACACTTAGCAGTTCCTGATATTCTCAAAGATGTTGAATCTGATTTGGTAGCCTGGGAGGATGCGCAATGTCATTCAATTATGAGTGAAATTCCTCTAAGTAGGGAGAATATAAGGGTCGACGGACTAGTCTGTCGTATAGGTGGCTCTTGGAAACAGTCGGATTCCACATCTAGTCTTGGATGGATTTGTCAAGACGGGGATAGGGTAATCTTAGTTGGAGCGAAATGTTTACGACGGAGCCTTTCACCCATGCGTTCTAAACTAGAAGCTTTGCTATGGGCCATGACGGAGATTCATGCCAGAGGTTTGAATTGCCAGCGTTTTTAGACAGATTATTCAGAACTTGTAAACATGCTCCAGAAGCCGAGACTGGCTAGCCTTTTTCACGCACCTCCAAGATTATCAGCACCATCGTTGCCATTTCCAAGATTTCTCAATTTCGATCATCTCGCGAACAGAGAATATACAAGCAGACTGTCTAGCTAGAGGTTCCCGTACTATTTATTCTGATTATATTTTTTTAAATTCCTCTCCTCCGAGCTGGATCGCCAACCAAGGAGTGACTTTCTGATAAATGTGTGGTTGAAAAAAAAACATTTTTATACTCTAAAAACTTGACACCTCATCAAAACACACATTTTTGAATAACCAATTAAAACATTTCAACATTCCATATCAATTAAATTTTACATATCATTTCTTAATTATGTTGTTTTTCTTTCCTAATCCCTAAGTCTTCAAAACTCTCAAATCAAAGACATAATTCTCTTAAATCAAAGTCGTAAATTTTTCCTTTTCTTCTTCATATCCTTTTCTATATGTCAATGCTAAAACAGTTATGACGATGAAGTACAAACTTTCAATTTAACAAAAAAAGATTGCATATAAACATCGGTTTGACAAAGTTCGTTAGGTACTTCATCTTCTTTGAAAGGCCAAAGAAAATAAAAATATTTTATTTAAATAAGTTTACAACTTTAAAATATTAAATTTAAAACTTTGACTATAGAATTAAAATTATTAGATGAATTTGATACTATTAATAAATCACAACTTAAATATAATCATGGTCGTTTCAATAGAAGAAAGAGCTTGAGCCCTAATATGGACTAAAAAATAAAAATTTGTGATGGATTATGTCCAAATGCACAAGACATAAATATAAGATGAAAAATAAAAGACAAAAGATTTACTTTCTTTGATGTGCATTATATATTAACACAATATTTTGCTGTTCAAACAATTATATATATAAATGTATTAGACTCGAACATATTATTACATTATATTTATGTATGAGAATATTACTAAATTCACTTTTATCTTTCTAAATATTATTTATTATTTAATAAAATGCTAGCTAACTTCCATATTGTCAAGATATGACATAAATGTTATAGAATAAAATCTTATATATTAATTGAGGAGACAGAGAGAGAAAATGTAGTTTAAAAATCATATGTGTCAATCAAAGAGAGATTTGAGGAAAAAGTAATCAATCATCACTTTCTTTATTAAATAAAATTCTAAATAAAACAAATGAAAAAATATTACCAATTAATTTATTTCCAAGCCAATAATCAATTAAATTTTCAAATCAAATATTTTCAAACTACTTTCCTATATTGTTAATATATACTGATTATGCATTGTTGGGAAAAATTCGAAATATCTATTATTGGAAAAACGAAATTTGCTAATAATTTCTAAAACAAAGATTTCACTATCAACGAAAAATTAAATTGTTATTCTTTTAATTCCAATTTCGTAAGCTTAATATACATAAAATTTTAAATGTCTTTAATTGGTTTATTATTTTGTCTCATATCGGTGGTGAAAGTTTTGAAAAATAATAATACAATATAAAATAGACTCCACATGTTGATTTAAAAAACTTATTTTTTCATATTCGGATAAATTTGGTTTTAAAATATTTAACCGAATAGTATTTATTTATTTTTTGTTTAAAAATGGGTTGAATTGATTTAAAATATAATAGTCTTTGTATATTTTATTTTGCCCTTTTCGGGTTTAAACATAACTGAAACCAAATCATTTAGTGTTTTGGTTCTCGATCGATTTTCAATTAAATATTACTAATATATAAAAAAAGATACTAACAGTTAGCAGACTTCGATTTGAAACATTTTAATAAAAAACTAAAAATATTTTGAAAACAATAAAATTAAATTTTTATTCTTTTAAACCCAATTTCGTAAGTCCAATATGTAAAAATATTAAATATGTTTGGACTGGTATGTTGTTTTGGTCCACACCGGTTGTAAAAAATTTTAAAAACAAGAGAACTATAGTATAAAATAAACACATGTTGTCTTATAAAGCATGTTTTGTCATATATTACATATGTTCGGGTTTAAGAAATCGAATTGAAGAATATTTATTTATTTTTGTTCAAAAGTAGTTTGAACTGCTTTAAAACATAATAATATATGTATTGTTTGATGTGACAAAAAGAGTATTGTTTGATTTTGATTTTTTCAGGTTAACACCAAAATAAAACCCAAACCGTTTAGTGTTCGGTTTGCAAATAAATCAGAATGATAAAAAAATTGCAAACAAAATTTGTCTTTTAGTCTCAATTTCGTAGAAAAGTTCACCTTAAAACATTTGAATAACAAAATTTAAAAGATTTCGTAAAAAATAAAAAATTTGTTACTCTTTTTATCTCAATTTCATAAATTCAATATGCATAAATATTAAATGTTTTTAAAGTGATGTGTTATATTGTCTCATATTGGTTAATAGAGTTTTGAACAGCAATAAATTTATAGTATATAATAGACATCATTTGGTCACTTAGAAAGCATTTTTTAATCATATTTCAGATTTATTCGGTTTTAAATTTGTACTGCATAATATTTATTTTTTTGCTAAAAAATAGCTTGATCTAAGTCAAAATATAAGAATGTTTGTATTGTTTATTTTGATTTTTTGTGTGATTTGAGTTAATACCAAACCAAACCGAACTATTTGGTGTTTCGATTTTCATTTAAATTTTTAGAACTGATCCGAATTCGAAATAACTCGAACCAACATATGACCGATACCTATGCGGGTCCTACAAAATTGAACTAATCTGATCGGAAAAATTGATTATCCAGCTCTACTTTTGTATTACACATAATCGTACAAAAGTCATTAGTATTATATTAACATATGTTTTTTGTTAAAAAAATATTTCAAAATATTAGACATGTGTTATATATAATTTACAATACTATTAAAAAACACTTTAGATAATTTATTTTCCAAGAAAGTTATATAATCCCGCGCTTGGCGCGGATCAAAATCTAGTTATTTATTATTTAATAAAATGTTAACTAACTTCCATATCGTCAATATATGACATAAATGTTATAGAATAAATATTTTATACCCGTTAAGGTTTAACAACTCTAAATTCCTCTGCGAACTAACAATATGACAATATTAACTAATGTCGTTAAGTCGTTAATGAATATATCAAATCAATAAATCTCAATACTAGAAAAAAGCCCCGCAACATAGTGCAGGAAAAAACTCATAACATAAAATGTGGGTAAGTACTGTCCTAAAATATTATTATGGATCATTTTCTTACGATATGACTTGGTTTTGAAATATGAGTAGTGAAAACTAAAAGCAATCGCAGCATTTACATATAAGGATTCTTCTGACTCTTAAATTATTCTCGACAGTTCATATCTTTGACTTCTAAACTCAGAAGTACCAACAATGAACAGCAGGCATTACATGCTTCAACCGCAAAACAATACAGGAGTAAGACACAAACTAAGAGTTTTGCTTTGTTTCTCCTTTTATTACTTTTCATAACATGGACAGTACAAATACTCTCATTTATTTGAGGTAAGTCACAAACCAATTGAGCATCTCCTTATGAGCTTCTTCTGCAGCTTTAACCGCAACTTGATCATCGATACTGTACCTCACTGTCCAACCATGTGCGACTTTCGGGTATATCTTGACATAACTATTCACCTACGTAACCGTTTAAAAGTAATTTTTTTCCCTGCTTGCAACTGCCAAGAGATGATTAAGGCAATAAATAGGTGAGTTGCAGAAGCAGCTTACCTCTGGTTTCGAACCAAGAATCTCCTCAAATTGCTTTACGAGTGCTGGTGGGGATCTATTATCAATCTCAGCTCCTAAAATAGCAATCGGAACCTTCACATCTGCAGGAAACCGTGGAAATAGAATCGATAAGGATAATCAAAGACTGGTAATTAAATAAAGCAACTGGACCAAATGGCAGTGTTCCTTATGTTTGCTTTTTACCGTAGAGACGAAACACGGGTACTTGATTCTCTGACCCAACTAATTAAATGACAAAACAACCAACAACTCCTAAATACCTTAAATTTAAACTATCTCCACATTGTCTATCTCTAATCTTGGCAAGATCAATTATGTAATCTTATAAGTAACTCTCTAAATGTTATAAAACATTAGACAAGGTATGAGCGATGCTCTCTACGGTTTTTGGTAGTGTATAGAAAAGATCTACGCACCAACATCACTTACCCTTGACATCATCAACTGTGACAAAAGAAGGATGTAGCAAAACAGCTGCTTGAATAAGCTCTTGTTTAGATAGTTCCACAACTACTTTTGCTGAAGATCAATAACACATGGGAGAAAAATAATATAAATTAGAGACATTTTCAGATGTTACTAGTGAAAGAGAATGTCACAAATTACACCGAAGATAATTAAAGAAAAAAGACTAACCGCCCCAACACATCCCTGCAGCTCCAATGGCAGTTATGCCTTTGCTCTTTATGGCTTCAAGTATTGGCTTTGTGTCTTCAAAGCCCTTATCCTGGCAAAATATAATATGAACTGATTCAGATGAATTCTATCAAAACGACAAACGACAGGACATAACATCTAATGGAACTTGAGAACAATGATTCTATTCTATAGTAGAAGAAACTGAAAAAAGAGTTGAGAATGAATAGGGGGAAATCATATTTTAGGAGAAGGAACGAACACAGCCATGGTCGTTGATCCAGACAGGGAGGGATCTCTCTGGATTAGATGGATCATAAGGATCTCCATAGAAGTAATCAGGAACCACAACATAGAATCCAGAAGCCGCAACCTTGTCCGCAAGCGCCCTTACCCAAAAAATTTTTAAAAGTGTTTCAACTCCATAAACATTCATCCATAGTTGCACAAGCAGCCAAGTGAAACATTCAAGATCATACCATATGAGGTCAAATAAGATCAACAAAAAAGTCAACACGCAAATCAAAGACAAGTGATAGGGTTTCATCTTTCATCTTGTACAAATTAGACATAGTGTAGAAAGAAAGGCACTCAAAATTGAGAATCCAAACTCACATGTGGCTACTAAATTCGAAATGAAAAATCCAAATAAAAAAAGTTTCAAACTTTGATGGTAGAAGCAATGAAAAAGAAAGAAGAAGTTGTGATACCTCAAGTTTGGAGCTTCATACCCTGAAGAAGAAAAAAAAGCGATGAAAAAAGATCCAATATCAAATCATTCGATCATGTCTTTGGCTAAGACAAACAAATATGTAAAGAGTATATATTTTAATTTAGTTTACCAAAAACATCAGAAACGAGGAGGACACAGAGCTTGGAATCGGAAGAGCCGGAGACGTAAGCATCGAGCCCACCCAACTTCTCGATATGACCCGACCCGGAACTAGGATTCAGAGACGGCGGGTTTTCGCAGCACTGAGGACCCGACATTTTTGTTGCTGTTCAGAACCACAAAGAAATCAGAGAGATGAGACCAAAGTCAAAGAACCAAACTCAACCATTTGTTTTCTTTTTAACTTGTTGTGATTAATGGAGTGGTTATGGTGTCGTACGAATATTCTCGAATGGTATTATTTTCTTAAGTTATTTTAACTAACTTTGAAATCGTTATTATTTACTAATTTCTTTTAAGAAAATTGGATGCAACAACAACAAAAAAATTCGACGGGTAAAAAAATAACAAAAAGCAAATTCAAAATCAACTACCTATTACATAACTATCAAAGTTGAATAATTATCCATTCATAATATTTTAATATTTTCTTTTAGTGGTTAAACCTACACTCCCCTTCTTCTCCACCGGCGGCTAAAGCGATGAAACGTGCAAAGGCGAAGGCGGCCAAGATTCCAAAGATTCCTAAAGTTCCAAAAGCTCTTAAAGCACTAAAAGCTCCAAAAGCTCCTAAACGCACAACACCGAGGAAAAATGCGCGACCTCTGACGGCGGCGGCTAAGCATCGTGGTGCGGTTTGTGCTCCGGTTAGACAAGTGGGCGGGCTCACTAAATCTTCTTCTTCTGTTCCTGCTGTACCTCGTACTGAGGCCTCTATTAGTTGTCTTGTTTTTCCTTCTGCTAAGAAGGCTTTGTCTTTTGATTCAAAATGTAAGGGTTCGGTGGTTTCCCGGAAAACCACTTTTTCTCAATGATTACATCGAGTTGGAACTGTCAGGGTCTCAGAAACTCCCTAACAGTTCGACGCCTAAGGGATTTGAGATTAAAACTCTTCCCGGACATTATGTTTCTGATGGAGACTAAGAATCACGATGACTATGTTCTACAAGTATTTAATTGGATGGGGTACGATAATCATTTTACTGTTCCTCCGCTAGGCCTAAGTGGTGGCCTAGCTCTTTTTTGGCGCTCTGATGTGGATCTCACAATTCTAACATCAACTCCACACTTTATTGATACGCAAATTATGTATCACGGATCTGCCTTCCATTGTACTTTTGTCTACGGCGCCCCTCAGCGCCAGAATCGCCAAGCAGTCTGGGAGGCTATTTCTAGCTTGGCAGCGAATCGCGACTCAGCGTGGTTGCTTACTGGTGACTTTAATGATATCCTCCTTCAATCTGAAAAGAGAGGAGGCCCAGTCCGATGGGAGGGATCTTCCACTGATTTCCGCAGCTTTGTTTCGGTGAATGGGCTTTGGGATGTTAATTATTCGGGCAACTGCCTTTCTTGGCGCGGTATGCGATATGATCATTTGGTGCATGCCCGCCTTGATCGTTCTCTGGCTAATAATGCTTGGGTGGAGATGTTTCCGTCGGGCCGCTCTAAGTACCTTCGCTTTGAAGGTTCGGATCATCGACCACTCATTACCTACTTGGACAATTCCAGAATCCAGCATCGCAAGCTCTTCCGCTTTGACCGCCGTCTTCGGGAGCGATAGGAGGTCTTCGATCTCGTCTCTGACATCTGGCAAGCGGAAGGCCAAGCCTCTGTTTTGGCGAAGTTATCCAAATCCCGCTCAGCTTTGGTGCGTTGGACTAAGGAACAACATATTCATAGCGCTCACCTCATTGAGGAATCGCGAGCGAAATTGGACGCTCTTCTCTCCTGTGCCGTGCCAGATCCTCATGAGGTTCAGCATATTACTTCGGTGCTCGAAGCGGCTTATCGGGAGGAAGAGAAATTCTGGCGGGAACGAAGTAGAATTCTTTGGTTGCAACAGGGTGATAGGAATTCTGGGTTCTTCCATGCCTCCACTCATAACCGGAGAACGGTTAACCACATCACGGTTATTGAGGATGAGTCGGGAGGAATGCATTACAAAGAGGCTGCTATATCTGCTTCCATCAGTTCCTATTTCCAGAATATTTTCTCCTCTAATGGAGCGGTAAATTTCTCAATCATTGAGCATACTACACTTCCGACTGTTTCGACTTTGGATAATGAGATGCTATCAGCTATCCCAACATTGGAAGAAGTCAAGCAGGCAGTCTTTGCTATTAATGTGGATAAGGCTCCGGGTCCTGATGGATTTTCTGCAGGCTTCTTCCCTTCTTATTGGTCGGCGATAGGTCAGGATGTGTCTAAGGAGGTGATCGATTTCTTTATCACAGGCTCCTTTCCGTGGGCCATGAACTCGACCAACGTTACACTTATCCCGAAGATTCCAAACCCTCGTAGGGTATCGGATTATAGACCTATCGCTTTGTGTAGTGTCTTTTACAAGATCATTGCCAAGATACTTACTGCTCGGATGCATTCTATATTACCGAAGCTCATTTCGGAAAATCAATCGGCATTCGTTCCTGGACGTACTATTTCTGATAATGTCCTCATCACTCATGAAATCTTACATTGTCTACGGCGATCTAAAGCGATTAAGCGGGGTGCTATGGCTGTCAAAACGGATATGAGCAAAGCATATGACCGCATCGAATGGTCTTTTTTACTCCGGGTCCTGGAGAAGTTTGGTTTCCACCAAGTGTGGATCAGATGGATTATGGAGTGTGTTACTACGGTTTCGTACTCCTTCCTTCTTAATGGGGCACCCCATGGCCAGGTACTGCCCTCTCGGGGTCTACGTCAAGGTGATCCGCTCTCACCATGTTTATTTATTCTCTGCACGGAGATCCTCTCGGGTTTATGTCACCGCGCTCAGGAGGAGGGAACGCTAGCTGGAATCAAGGTCTCACGGACCAGCCCTCCCATTAATCATCTCCTGTTCGCTGATTACACAATGTTCTTCTGTAAATCCGACGCTTCGAGCGTTGAGACTCTGAAAGCATTGATTCAAGGGTATGAGCTAGCTTCTGGACAGTCTATTAATTACTCGAAGTCTTCGATTACTTTTGCCTCCAAGACTCCGCACTCTCGCCGGGAAATGGTGAAGCATAAATTGGGTATTCTCAAAGAAGGTGGGACAGGGAAGTATCTGGGATTGCCTGAGCATTTTGGACATCGCAAGAGGGATATCTTCGCCTCTATTGTGGATCGAATTAGGCAAAAGGCCATGGGTTGGTCTTCGCGTTTTCTTTCTTCGGCAGGGAAGCAGGTGATGCTTAAGTCTGTCCTTTCAGCCATTCCGACTTATGCTATGTCCTGTTTCAAGCTGCCTATGTCCCTTTGCAAGCGAATCCAATCGGCTCTTACACGGTTTTGGTGGGATGCAAAACAAGGCAATCGTAAGATGTCTTGGGTGTCATGGGAGAAGTTATCCTTACCTTGAGCGGCAGGAGGGCTAGGGTTCAAAGACATTGTTGCTTTTAATGATGCTTTACTGGCTAAACTCTCCTGGCGTCTTTTGAAGAATCCTACGGCGTTAGTGTCCCGTATCCTCTTGGGCAAATATTGCCATTCCTCCTCCTTTATGGAGTGTTCTGCTACCACTACTATGTCCCATGGCTGGCTGGGAATTTTGGCTGGTCGGGAGGTTCTCAAACAGGGTTTGGGCTGGATCATAGGTGATGGGGCAGATGTCCGAGTTTGGGGGGACCCCTGGTTATCTACCTCGTTCCCCCAGTCGGTTATAGGCCCTCCACCATTAGGTCGTCAGGATATGAGAGTCTCAGAGTTGATGGACTCCTCGGGCTGCGGCTGGGATGGGGAGGTCATTCGGGAGGTTTTGCCTCATTATTCGGCTGCTATTTCGACGGTCTTGCTTAGTTCTTCCTCGCGGCCGGATACCCTTGTTTGGCTGCTGAATAAGAATGGCCAGTACTCGTGCAAGAGTGGCTACGCCCTCCTTACATCATGAGTTGTAGTTCCACCGGCGGCTGACTTTAATTGGATAAAGAATATTTGGGCAGTGAAGACGCTTCCTAAGTTGAAGACTTTCCTCTGGAAGGCAATGCATGGCGCATTGGCTGTACGTCAACGCCTCCAGTCAAGGGGGATTACTGATGATGACTCCTGCCCTCGTTGTGGTATCGTTGAGACCATTGATCATGCTTTGCTTCAGTGTACGTTTGCTCAGCAAGTTTGGGAGTTTGCACCGCTTATGTTACCAACCTTTAGCGGGGGGCCTGAGTTGTCATCTTTCCTTCGATTGATGCGGGGGTCCAAAAACTTGCCTCCAACAGGTTTGTCAAGAGTGGATGTCTACCCCTGGGTTTGTTGGCAGATTTGGAAGGCCAGGAACCGACTAGTGTTCTCCTCGGAGGTGGTCCCAGTTACTGAAGTTATCCGTCTGGCTGTTGAGGGCGCGCGCGAATGGCTTGTGGCATCTGTGTTCCAGAGGCCGGGCCCGGATATTGGAATCTCGTCCCTGGAACTGTAGGGTTTGGGTTTGGTGCCTTTGGTGTTGTCTTCTGCTTTTACTTGTTGGGTGGATGCTTCTTGGGATGCAGCGAGTAAGCATTGTGGTATGGGATGGATCTTCTATACCCCGAACGATTCCATGCTTGGCCAGTACAGTACTTTTATGATGGATGTTCCTTCGAGTTTGGCGGCGGAAGCGCTGGCAGTCAAGGCGGCGCTGCACCAGGCGCTTGTGTTAGGGATTACTAAGGTGCATCTGCACTCTGACTCCCAGGTGTTGGTCAATCTGATCAACCGGCGGGAAGACCATGTTGCCATTTTTGGTCTTCTGTCTGATCTTCAGACACTTATTTTGGGTTTTCCCAGTTTTTCAATTTCTTTTGTTCCGCGGACAGCAAACACTTTAGCTGATTCGCTTTCAAGGCGAGCTCTTTGTGCTCAGGTTACCTCAATTTATGAGGTCTAATAAATGTTACCCCTTTGTGACCAAAAAAAAAGAAAAACCTACACTCCCCTTATAAATAAGAGTCATGTATTTGAAAAGTGATATGAACTTCACTTTATTATTAACTTCTTCTTCACTCTGAAATGATCAAGTTCTCTCTCTCTACCCCCACTACTTCTTCCTCCTTTCCCTATTACAAAATAAATATAATACTAATATATATACATAAACCCATATAAAATATAAATAATATAATATTTAACACGTTATCAGCACAAACGTCTCTATACTGAAACGAGGTAAAGTTATATTTACTTAATTTAAATTTTAAATATACTTTCGACAGCCGCCTGTCATCCTTTTAATTTATGTTTATATTAAAAGACAGTCACCGCCTGTCACCCTTTTAATTTAATTTATGCTAACAAGCTAACCCTTTCATTTTATATCGCGCACAAGATTGCTAAGCCGTCGCGCAAAGCTAATTTTTAATTTATGTTATTTTACATGTACATGTACAACCGCTAATTTTATTATCTAAATTATATGGAAGAGGGTATGTGTAACACCCCGACCCGGAATTCCTATCCGCAGTCAAGATGTCATACGATTCCAGATAAGCCGCGTCTGAACCTCCAGGTCTTTAAACGCCTTTGATAAAATTTCTCACGAGGTTTCCGGCCTAAACCATCTAACTAGCTACTTACTTAGCATTCTAGCTTAGACATTTTAACAGTTTACCATTTCAAGCAGCGGAATTAAACTTATTAACCAACATAAATAACTCATACCTTAGCCAACCGTACCTTAGCCATTTGCCGATATCGGTTTGACCACATTTCGATGATACCACATCCTTAAACCACCCTTCTTTGTTACTTAGTCACACAACCAACCATCCCCAAGTGACTAGGTAACATGAAAGGTGGCTCGAATACTCCCTCCGAGATTTGCAGTACACTTTATTCAATATGTACACTTTGAGCTCCAATATATAACTTCTTCACCCTTTTCTCCCTCGGTAATTCTCTGTCCCGAACACTGCCGGACATG
>OVAN01007730.1:0-19231 GCA_900406275.1 Anastatica hierochuntica | reverse complement strand
TTGTAGAATTGTGCTTAAATCAAAAGAGGTATAGAAGTGAAGAAGGAAGAAGAAGTCCTATACTCTTGTAGCAAACCACAATTGCAAAAGACCGTCATGCTTCTGCACACCGCGGGCTCTAATGGATAAAATATGTGCTCGGATCGCTCTGTCAATTTGTGAGATAAGAATCGAAGGCAGCTGTGGATCTCCTCCATGCCTACGACGATTGCGTTCTGCCCACACATGGTAGAGAGTACATTGAAAAGCCATACACATAAGGAGCTGATGTTGATCGTTAGGCCGAGTAGGATACAGGGAAGAACCAAGCATCTCCCAATCATCGGTGAAAACTGAACCAAGCAAACCTTGCGCCGTGACCCGCCAAATGTGAGTCGAGAAAGGACAGTGAAAGAACAAGTGTGATCTTATCTCTAACGGGAGAGAGCAAAACACACACGACCCTACAGCTCCTTGACTCCATTGCATGACCCGATTACCAGTAGCTAAGCGATCTTTAAACGCAAGCCAAGTGATAAAAGCGTTCTTGGGAACCGCGAGATTGAACCAGACACTTGCTGCCCAAGGCACCAGAGGCCGGTGACAACGAAGCTGCTCCCATGTATGCTTAGTGGAGAAGGAGTTTCTAAACTTATCATGAGCCCAACGCCATAGAAAGCAATCATCAGCTACATCCAAAGGCAAAGATATCTCTTGAAGAACCAGAGCAATGAACTGCAACGGAGCAGTTCCTAAGGAGCGGAACCTCCAGTTGGTTAAAGCCGCTTGAGCAACAGTTGCGGTCCTAGGTATCCCAAGAGCTCGGAAACCACGAAAACCCACAATATCCAATAAGCGACCCAAGGAAAGCCAATTATCATACCAGAAAGACACTTTCGAACTATTACCGAGTTCAGCACGAATGAAATCTAACGCAACATGCCTTAGTTTGAGCAGCTTTCGCCAACACCAAGAGCCTCTAGCGTCTGAAGCCGACCAAAACGAGCCCTCTCGGATAAGATACTTCTCCACCCAATTAACCCAAAGAGAGGAAGAAGAAGAGAACAATCTCCAAATCAACTTCAAACCAAACACCATGTTTACTTCAGCCAAAGACCGAAGCCTGAGCCCACCTTCCGCCTTAGGAGTACAAACCTCCTCCCAAGAGACCTTAGCCTTATGGGAATTCAAATCAGGACCAGACCACAAGAACGCACTACACATTTTGTCGATTTTGCGCAAACAACGCCGAGGTAAACGGAAAGCTGCGCTCCAAAAGTGAGTAATGCTCGTGATTACAGATTTTAGCAACTGCAGCCGCCCAGCAAAAGAAAGCAGCCGCGTAGACCAGGATTTCATCTTTACCTGAATCTTCTCCAACAAGGGAGCGTAGTCCAGAGCACTCATCCTTTTAGTCATCAAAGGAAGACCCAGGTACTTCACTGGCAGAGAATCCTGCGTGATGTTGAACTGAGAAGCAATCAAAGCGCGCATAGCATTAGACACACCGACCAAGTACATATGCGACTTCTGCAAATTAATCCTGACATCTGCCCAAATCGATGAAAGACATCAACCACAGCCTCCACCGAGGTAACACTCCCATCCGTGAAAATCATAATATCATCGGCGAAGCATAGATGAGTAATATTCAAATCCTGACACTGAGGATGATAGCCAAGATGATCCGCTCGCGCCTCTTTATCCAATAAACCCGATAGCACGTTCATCGTAATGACAAAAAGATACGGAGACAAAGCACACCCTTGTCTCAACCCTCGGGAACTACTAAAGAAACCGGCTAACTCTCCATTCACCTGCACAGAGAAGGTGGCAGTCGATATACATGTGTAAATCCAACGAATAAAAATGTCCGGGAATTCCATAGCTCGTAAAACATTGACAAGAAAACCCCATTGAACGGTATCAAACGCCTTCGCAATATCAATCTTTAACGCACAGCGAGGAGAAATATTGTCACGGCGATAATCCTTGACCAATTCCGTAGCCAATAAAACATTCTCAAGAAGAAGCCGATCTTTCACGAAAGCGGACTGATTCGGAAGAACAAACTCCGGGAGCACACCCTTGAGCCTATTCGCAATGAGCTTAGAGATGACCTTATAAATAAGGTTGCAACAACAGATAGGACGATAATCCTTCATCTCCATAGCACCCTCCACCTTTGGAATAAGAGCTAATATCGTTGAGTTGACGCCTTTCGGTAAGTAGCCATTACGAAAGAAGGATTTAATTGCCATCAGAAAATCCTTTTTAATAACCGACCAAGCTCCTTGGAAGAATTCCTTAGTATAGCCTTCGGGTCCCGGAGATTTGTTTGAAGCCATATTGAATAAAACCGCTTGTATTTCATCATCCTCAAAAGGAGCCACTAATTGAGAAGCCACTGCCATAACACTCGAAAGCTTAAAACCTCTTGCAATTGGTAAATCTCAACACCAAGATAATCAGAGGGTTGAGTTTTAAGAAACTCCTTAAACCAATTTTCCGCAACCCCTTTAATGTCATCAATGCTCGTCACAATTACACCCGAGCTATTTCGAACCATCCGTATTGCATTATGAGATGCTCTTACTTGAGCAACACGGTGAAAAAACTTTGTGTTTTGATCTCCCGCTTGTAGCCAATGAATTTTAGCTTTTTGTTTATAAAAAGCCTCCTCTAGAGAAACCACATGTTGCCACTTATTCAAGGCTAAAGATTCAGCACGTAAAGAAGCCTCTGTAGGATTCAATAGCACTGCATTTTGCTTTTCACACAAATCAGACAATGTCTCCTTTGCTCTACGAGGAAGGTGTCCCACTTTCTCTCGATTAAACCACCGCAGCTTTTGCTTAAAATTCTTTAACTTCCTTGTGAACCTATAAATAGCAGTTCTAGATGGGAACAAAGCATCGGTACCACTCCAATACTCAGCAACCATAGGGATAAACAATTCATGGCTAGCTAGCATGGGAAAGAATTTAAAAGGCTTCCGAGCTGCGGGCTCATGCGAAACTAACTGAACATGGCAGCGAGAATGATCGGAAACTCTACCTGTCTCAAAATAAACAAAGGAGTTGGGAAACACACTCAACCAAGTATCATTTACCAACGCACGGTCGAGCTTCTTAGCAATGGGGTCTTCTTGTCGACAATTAGTCCACGTAAACTTCAGACCATAATACACCAAATCATCCATGGAACAATGATTAACCATATCCTGAAACTCACGCATGCCCATCGTTACTGTAAAGCTCCCCGAGTGCTCATCTAGCGTTAATGTCTCGTTAAAATCACCAACAGTAATCCATGGTTTCCCACAAAAGCTAGCTGATGAAAAATGATCTCTTAAGTCTTGCTAGAGCACACGCCTTTCTGCTTCAGAATTTGAAGCATAAACAAAGGAACAAAGGAATTCCTTGTTGATCACTTGCACTGAAACAGAGCAAGTTATTACCTGAGCCGATTTAAACATGGGCGTAACAATTACACCATCAGACCAAACCACCCAAATCCTCCCGAGCCGATGAGACTCATAATTCGTTAACATCGACCAACCAGGGAATGCAGATTCACAAACTCGAGCAGCCCGCCCTTCTTGAATACGATTTCCAATACACACCCAAAAGAAACCTTTGAAAGAGTAACCCATTACCTAATAGCAGCATGTTTTCGCGACTTATTAAAGCCGCGCATATTCCAAGAGAAGAAGGACATATTAATGCTTTTGTTTGGTGTTTCTTCCACCTCTCTGCGTTGAGACATTGCTTCGGGCAGAGAGTATGGAAGACTCTTCCAAATAGCGATTAACACCCTTAGTTGAACGTGGAATGGATTGCCGAAGTTGTGGTGCTGCCACCTTCACTGGCTGCTGCTCTGATCCAACTTTATGGAGACCATCTCGATCACTGCCATAACTTGCCTCTGTTATTTCACCATCTTCAACAGAATCGATAGCTTCAGAGCTAGTAATGAGACCAGCTTCTGCTTCTTCATCCAGCAACACCGAGAACCGGGATGGGGACACAGAAAACGATTCCAAGTTTGGAGCTTCAACGCTTTTTGACTCACTACGCCGATAAGCTTTAGAAGGAGAGTCATTTATCCAAGCCTCAGCCTCGCCTTTGCTGCTATCCATACTAACTGGAACTTTAGGGAGGGAGAGAGGCGGCGCCGGACCATCAGAGGAGGAACCACCAGAAGGTTCCACTGGGCCAGCAACTGAGGCAGGTTCCAATGGAGGTTGTGCTGAAACAGAGCTTGCACAAACCACACCTGGGCCACCAGTTGGCTCCTGATCCACATCAGTCACTGGTTCCTTTGAATCTAGAGAAGTAGCAGCACTCGGCCTTTGCAGAATAGTTACATCACCAGGAACACTTTTCCCCAATAAACACACCGAATGAAGATGTCCCCACTTGTGACAAGTCGTACACCGAGGAGGCAGCCAAGGATAAGACACTCCGATGTCCGCCTTAAATCCTTTTTTATTATCCAAGCAAATTCGTGTAGGAAGTTCTTGCGTCAAATTCGCATCAACAAATACTCGAGCCTTGTCAAAGCTAGTACACGCAACCGTGTCTGGGTGCAGGTGCCTCGGATGGCCAACAGCGCTAGCCACAAACCCCAACCCTTTCTCTGAGAACAGTTTTTCTGGAACATTTTGAAGATCGACCCATAGAGGAATCGACTGAAGCGCAGGCTGAGAATTCAGAATATTCGGAGACCATTCGGAGACTACCATGGGAACATCCGCAATGTTCCAGAACCCACGTCTGAGGATCTTACTACGAAGCACTGGATCGACGACACGAAACTTCATTGTTGTCGGATTGACAACATGAACATCAATGCGAGTAGACTTGGATCCGTAGACCCATATCTTGTTGACAATTACGTGAACCTTAGCAACATGCGGAGCAGTATCAAGGAACCGCCCGATGAGGAAGTTCTTCCAGAGATGATTTGGATGTTCCAAGACCTCATCTGGAATATCGAATGAGGTTTGGCCCTCATCAACGTTGATTGTAAGATCGTGTTTTTGAAGCTGTTCAGGAGCAGAGGAAGCGACTGAGAGCCATGAAGATTTCGATTTGTGAGATTTTCCTTGAGAGGAATCAACAACCGGCACCTCCTGCACCGTCTCGGCGGCCATGACCACCGTGAAAGCGCCGGAGAAGATAGCGTATAGAGACGGCTAGGGCACCAGAGCAGAGCGGCTAGGGTTTCAAGCGTTCTTTTTTTTTTGGACCTTAGTAGAAAGTTTTTTTTGAGTGTAAGTAATAAGATTTGTTTGTGCGAAACTTGACACCTCAAACCCAAAGAATGGAGACCTGAGCGCATAGTCCAGAAACATGAATGCGTAGCACATGAGCAAGGTCCTCTCTCCTTAGATGATTAAGCAGATTGGCGGACTGCAGAGTCTCATTAAGCAGGTGGGTTCCGGCAGGACATTATCAGAGTGTTCGGTAGTGGAGACGAGTAGTTTCTTTCTTTCCCAAAAACTTACAACAACTTGCTTCCTGTCATATTAGTTCTTCCTTATTTTTACTCTTGTTGCATAATCTGTGTTTTGAGATTGTTGCCGGATCCAGGGGCAGATAATCAAAATCACTTATATGCAAAATAAGTAAAATCTTAAGGCATAAGAGGATTCTGATACTGGGTTAGAAGAAAAGATGGAAAGTTTCTTATTATTACTTGTCGAGTCTAACGAGGAAGAAGAATAAGATTCCAAATATCAGGCACGCAACGGTTATCGCTCCATAAACCGAAGATGACCACTGCTTCAAAAAAGCCGACATCCATGTTACATCCAAAATTGATACCAGAATTTTCATATTCTAGATTACTTGATTGATCATTTGGTACAATATGCTTATTACCTTCTAGCTGCATGAGGTTCCATCTATGCTGAAGAAATTATTCAAGTATTAGATATACTTATTAGGTGGTTTGTGTAGCAATTCTGTAAATCCAACACAACTTGTCTGCTGAAAGTAATTTGTGACCGTTTCTTTTGCTATTATAGTTCGCACTTGACACAACAGATTTATTCTGATTTCTTACGTATAGAAATCTACAGAAAACAATAACAAGGTATTACTAATTAAAAGTTAATAATAACAAGTTTAAATTTCACTTATTTCTGAAAGTCTTAGTTCATTTATCATACATAATTTTTATTAAATAAAAAAAATTTATGATACTACGTGATTTTATATATGATCAATCTATTATTCTTTACTAAACAAAGCACATAACGATTTTCTTACTAAGGATTTTCTACCAACTTTAATCCAAATATATATGTAAATTCAATCTAATGAAAGTAAATTAAGCTCCTATCTCAATATTTAGTTACCAATTTCTACATTTGTTTAGGTAGATTTTTAGTACTGTTAGCATGTCAGATCTTTCGGTTCAAAATGGTTTAACGACTACATTTGATATTTGGAGAATGGAAGAGACTTGAAACAACAATGGTTAGGTATCTTAAAACAATGAGAAAGTATACTCCATGCAATTCTTAAAGTTCAAGTCTTAGTTGACCATGTGTTGAACAGAGAACAAAAAGTTGTCGACACCAGACTTAATTTAAGAGCTCTAGGCCATGTTGAAAAAACTGACAACATTATCTAAACATGTCTAGGTTTATAAAGATTGTATAAATGATTCTCCAAATGCAAATTACAAGAGATTCAGAGAGGTCAAAAGATAAAACTATTTAGTAAAAACAATCGGCAGTAATAAACTGTGTTTCCTTTAATAAAATATGTGCCCTTAAATACAAGGTTGATTTATTAAAGAGATATATAATTTGGTCATTTGAATATTTAACCGGTTTGACACATGTCATCCGCCACGACAACATCAAATTCGGAAGTAAAGTTATAAACACATGCTTGGTAAATTATGTAGATGACTTTCTGATAAGAACATCAACTCATTAGCAGCTATTGATCGCGGTCCAGAGAAATAATTAAGGGACTCACGGTCAAGAAAATAAAGAAAAAAATCAACATATAAGAACCAACATAAAATTTTGGAGATGATAAGGAGAACAACTAAGAAATGAAGAATGATCGAGAGATTTTGATTTATGATAAAGAAAATCTCATTTTAGACTATTCCTTACTCAGTACGCCAATGACGACATGCTCATTATATTGAGCAATACATATCAACCTCTTGAGGTGTTAAACAATAGCTCTTTTTAATATCATTCGAATATTTATCACTGATGAAGCATATTTTGGTTGAGGGACTTGACATTTGGTTTAATAAAAAACAACAATTAGTTTAGACATTCACCAATCTCTTGGCTAAGACAAATATCGATTGTCTAAAAGAGCCTAAGTTCATTTCTACTTTAATTCAAGCCCATAAAGACGTGGTCTGGTACAAACATCACAATGTCTTATTGAATCTTTTAGGATCCTAGCCCCGTCAAAAACGACAACTAAATATGTTATATAGTTTAAAATAACAATTACATACAAAGACAATTAAATGGAGATGTATTCTTTATGTTATAGCTATTACAGTAATTTATACGATGAAATTCATGAAAACAAACCATGCTTGTGTAAGGCACAAACCATCATCTAGTAACATCTATTTTAGAATGATTTTTGGGTACTAAATTTTTTGGATTATTTCAGATTTTCTTAATTTCAGTTCACAAAACATTATTTTTCAATAATTAGATACGAGCTTTAATCCACATATATAATTACATGAGTTATTATTACATGGATGATAATTTTGAAAACTAAATTTATAACAATATTTTCTCCATATAATCTTCACCGTATACTCTTATCCGCGTATCATGTGGGTCCTAATATGGTTATGTATGAACTATATCTAAAAATAGTATTTTCTAATTACATTTAATTTTATGATTTCTACTAAATAAATCATTCTAATATTTGAAAAATCGTGTAGTTATTATTAGCGTTATTGTTACCATCTTCGTGTAATTTGTGATATTTAACCATATTGTTGGATAATGTTAGAAATTATCCATTGGCTTTTTAGTAAAGAAGCACTTCTCAAATTTTAATACTTTTCTTTGGTTTAGGCGATCTTGGTACAACCAACTTGTACTCCTATAAATATGAGGAGGTGAATTATTTTGTAAAGAACAACACAACAACAACATAATAAAGTCTCTTCAATAACTCTATCTCTCTCTCTCACGTCCACTCTCTCTTTTCTTAATATCACCTAAATATAAATCAATATACATATATATATATATATCAAACACATATAAATAATATATAATACTTAACACGTTATCAGCACAAATGCCTCTATTTGCTAATCCGTTTCTATACCGAAAATGTGAAATTTATTTAAATTTATATTTACTTAATTTAAATTTTGAATATATCTTCAAAAAGACAGGCACCGCCTGTCAACTGTTATATTTATGTTAAAAGACAGACATTGCATGTCAACTTTTGAATTTATGTTTCATGCTTTCAAGCAAACCTCTAATTTATGCAAGCTAACTTTTATTTTACGTTATACGCTAACCTTTAATTTATGTTCTTTACTAACTCATCGTACACGATGGCTAGGCCATCGCACAAAGCTAACGTTTTAATTTTATGTTATTGTGTTATGTTATTCTTAAAATTTTATTATTTTTTATTTAAAAGAAAAAAATTTAAGAAATTTTTTAAATTAAACATATAATTATCAGGTCGAATCCGAAGAAGCTCGAAATTATTGCCCTTGATCTTTCTGTAAAAAAACTATATGACAGGGGCAGTTGGTGCGAAAACGTACCTAAAATCAAAGGGAATTTTGGAAACCATACATGGTTCATAAGCGACATCAGAGGAAAAAAGGTGAAAGCCATTATGTTTCTTTGCCACCATATTCATGATGGTTTAACTAATGGATACATTATAAAAGAAGATCATGCAAATCTCTGGCGATCACTAAAAGAGAGGCTTGATCACCAGAAATATGTGATCTTACTGAAAGCCAAGCATGAATGGTTGAATCTCCGGTTTCAAGATTATAAAAGCGTGAGTGAATATAACTCTACTTTATTTGGTATTACTTCAAGGATGATATTTTGTGGAGAGAGTGTTAGTGACTATGACATGCTAGAAAAAACACTTCAAACATTTCATCCTGGAAATGTAATTTTATAAGAACAATATTGGACGAATGGATTCACCAAGTATTCACAACTGATGCAAGTTCTTCTTGTTGCATAACAAAATAATTAGCTTGTAATGATGAACCATCAAACACGTCCAACAGGATCAACTCCATTCCCAGAAGTGAGTAATGCTTCAACCAATTATACTAATTGGAGAGGATGTGGACGTGAAAGCAGTAGAGGCCATGGTCAAGGTGGTGGTCAAAGTTGTGGATGAGAACAAGGAAGAGGGATTTAGACCCAAAATTTTTAAGCAGGAAAGCCAATAGAAATTTTCTAGAAAATGAAGTTGGTCGTGGTATAAAGAAAGAGAATGTTTGCCACATATGTGGCATGAAGGGACATTGGGCTCCTACCTGTCGTACACCAAAACATTTGGTCGATCTATATGCAAAATCATTTAAAAGGAAAGAAGCGAATGTTGAAAATACTCATTTACTGGCTTAAGCAAAGATACTCATTTGATAACGCAAAATTTCTCGTTGATCCTGAAGCATCAGTTGAGAAGCAAGATAACTAAATCGATGTACTATGATAACCGACTTTTTAGAAACTATATATTTTTGGTAGATTGTATAATATTATTTTTGGAAATGTTTTCTTGTAAAATATTTTGTAATTTAAAGTCTTTTTGTTTGTGAAATTTATATACTTGTTTATTAATTCATACTTTATATCTTGGCACCAGAAGATGTCAAAAGTAGAGACTCAAGACGGAGAAATATGTTTAGCAAACAGTGCAACAACGCATACTATACTCAAAGATAAACAAAAGTATTTCTTATGTCTTAAAATAAAGGATTTCGCCGAAGGCGTGAATACCTTATCTAGTAATGCAAAAATTATAACAGGCTCTGGAAGAGCAAACTTTTTAATGTAAAGGAACACAAAATTTGAAATAGACAATGCATTGTACTCCTCTAAGTCTTATAGAAATCTGATAAGTTTTAAAGATATTCGAAAGAATGGATATCTTATCAAAACTATCAGTAAGACTAGCTTTGAATATATTTGCATTACATCAGAGAAAAAAGATAATGGAAGAACTTTCAATATTATCTTCTGGGTTATATTGCACAAGAATAAATATGATTGAATCATATGTTGTAGAAAACAAAGAGTTTACTATCATATTTAAAGTGTGGCATGAAAGACTTGGTCATCCTAGTTCAGTCATGATGTGAAAACTTATGCAAAGTTCTAGTGGACATCCACTAAAAAACTAGAAGATTTTTCAGTCGGGCGAATTATTATGTAATGCTTGTTCTCAAGGAAAACTAATAACTCGGCCATCAATATCCAAAGTTGGGACATTTTTGGAAAGAATATATGGTGATATATGTGGAACGATTCATCCACAGTTCAAGCCATTTCAATACTTTATGGTATTGATTGACGCATGTACTAGATGGTCGCATGTGTGTTTATTGACCATAAAGAATATGAATTTTGAGAAATTCATTACACAAATAATCAAGTTGAGAGCATAGTTTCCTGTTTATGTAATAAAGAAAGTAAGGCTTGATAACGCTGGTGAATTCACTTCACAAGCCTTCAATGATTATTGTATGTCAATGGGGATTGACATTGAGCATCTAATTCCCTATGTTCATACACAAAATGGCATGGCTGAATCTTTGAATAAACAGTTGCAATTAATTGCAAGACCGTTAATATTGAGAACAAAACTCCCAATTTTAGTATGGGGACATGGTATTTTACATGTTGTGGCATTGGTCCAGATTCGACCAAGTTCATATCATAAAAATTCCCCAATAAAATTAATGACTGGCCAAGAGCCATATATATCTTATTTGCGTGTATTTGGATGTGCGGTTTATGATCCTATAGCCTCGCCGCAAAGAACGAAAATGGGACCATAGAGGAAATTGAGAATTTATGTGGAGTATACGTCACCAAGTATTATTCGGTACCTTGAACCATGCACTGGCTATATGTTTACGGCTCGTTTTGCGTATTGTCATTTTTATGAAGATGAATTCCCAACGTTAGGGGGAGGATTTAAATACGTTATAAATGATATTACATGGTGTAAGCCATCTTTGGTACGCTTAGATCCTCCTACTAACCAACGAGAGCTGGAAGTTCAGAAAATTATACACTTGGAAAATTTAGCATGTCAGCTACTAAAGGCGTTCACATATACAAAAAGGGTGACTAAATCTTATTTCCTACAACAATTGTTCCATCAAGAATTAATATTCCTATCGAACATACAAATGGAAACAAAGTTAATGAATCGAGGTTTCAACTAAAGAGGGGGAGACCCATTGAGTCTAAAGATAAGATTTTCCAAAAGGAAAAGAAATTGGGAGAACAAAATGAAAAGGGCATAAAATACCCACATAAGGAATATGCCCCCAAAGTATTCTAGATGAATCGCACAAAGAAAAGTGACTAAAAGACATAAATGAAAAGGTTCCAGAATAACCATGTGAAATTCGTCCAGAAGACGAAATGATACAGAAAAACATGAGAGCTTTATCAATTATAACCATATTGGAAAATTATGGGTTAGAGAGGATATAAAGGATATTGATGGAATATTTTCTTTTTCTGCATCTGAAGAAATTAATAATGAAATTGAGTATCTGAAGCCGAAAATTGTATCAGAGAGTCTGGAAAGGCTTGATTAGGAGAAATGACAAATGCCCATGAAAACTGAATTAATCTCGCTCAATAAAAGAAATGTCGTTGGACCAGTTGTCTTTACACCTGAAGATGTAATGCCAGTTGGATGAAAATGGGTCTTTGTGCGAAAAAGAAATGAGAAAACGAGGTCACAACATATAAAGCCCAACTTGTGGCACAAAGATTTCTCAAAGACCGGGAATTGATTTAGAAGAGACTTATTCACCGATTATGGATGCAATCACATTCAGGTACTTAATGAGTTTAGCGACATCCAACAATTTAGAAATGTACTTGATGGATGTTGTGACTGCATATTTATATGGATTACTTGATAGTGACATTTATATGAATATCACCGAGGGATCGAAGATCCCTGAAGGATCAGAATTGGAAGAAGCATTGTCTAAGGGGATATGTTCGGTCAAGTTACAACGATCAATTTATGGATTGAAACAATCCGAACGCATGTGGTATAATCGCTTGAGCGAATACTTGTTGAAAAAGGGATATGTAAACGATGTGATATGTCCTTGTGTCTTTATCAAAAAAATATTATCAGGGTTTGTGATTATTGCTGTTTATGTCAATGACCTGAACATATTTTGGACGCAAAAGGAAATTGATGATACACGAACTTATATGAAAGAAGAGTTTGAAATGAAATATCTTGGAAAAACAAAGTTTTGTATTGGATTCCAGATAGAGAACCTAAAAGATGGAATTTATGTGCATCAATAAAACTACACCAAAAAGGTGTTAAAATGCTTTAAGATGGATAAAGTGAGTTCTATGAGTACCTCGATAGCCAATAGATCACTTGATGTTGATAAGGATACCTTCAGACTTTGTGAGGATAATGAAGAAATATAAGGTCCTGAAGTAGCGTATATGAGCGCTATAGGTGCATTAATGTATCTTGCGAATTGTACTATACATGTCATAGCATTTGCTGTTAATTTACTTGCAAGACAGAGTTCATCCCCTATGCGCAGACATTGAAATGAAATAAAGCTTATTTTCCTTTATCTCATGGAGGTCCAAAAACAGACTTTGGTTGCTACTTCCTCGAATCATGCAGAAATTATTGCCCTTCATGAGGCATGTCGAGAATGTGTATGGCTCAGATGTTTGACTTAACATATACAAGGAGAAAGTGGAATAAAGATCAACAAAGAGTCGACATTATTATTCGAAGACAATGTTGTATGTGTCACACAACTCAAAGAAGGCTATATCAAGAGCAACCAGACAAAGCATGTTCCTCCAAGATTTTCATCTTACATCCAATATGTCCGCTCAAGTAAAAACCCAGCATATCTATTCACAAAGGCGCTTCCAACTACGATGTTCAGGAAACATATTCAGAGCATTGGAATGCGTCATCTGCGAGATTTATGACGAAAAGAATATCCATCTTTCAGTGGGAGATTATATTACTGTACTCCTTTTCTCTCGTCATGGTTTTTATTCCTTTAGGGTTTTTCCATGACAAAATTTTTAACGTGACAGTATACAATACTCTAATTATGATTAATAATTAAGGGGGAGTGTTGGATAATGTAAGTAATTATCTATTGGTTTTCTTAGTAAAGAAAACACTTTTAAAATTTTAATAATTTTCTTTGGTTTAGCCGACCATGAGACAACCGACTTGTAGTCCTATAAATATGAGGAGGTGAATACCATTTTGTAAACAACAACACAACAACAACATAATAAAGTCTCTTCAATAACACTCACTCTCTCCCACGTCCCTTCTCTCTTTTTTCAATATCACATAAATAAATATAAATCAATATATATATATATATATTGATATAAATCAATATATATATATATATATATTACTTAACACATATCACAAATTTGTTGAACAAAAAAAACATATCACAAATTTACTTAATAATTTAAATATTATTACACGTTATTTAAAAAATATGAGGGGTTAGGATATAAGAATAAATGACCAACTCATAAATATGTTCGTATACAATAAATAAAATTTAATAAAATCAATTAAAACAAAATCAATACAGTAAAAGTGATAGAGACTCATGGAAAGTACATGTTAGCACTTTTATGTTTTGAAATGCCGCCACAATAGGGTGAGAAAAAGAGAAACAGGTTAGTTTCTTGGGTTAATCGACTTAAAGGGAAGGTTTTTGTTTGGAATTAGGTTCAGTCTACTCCTACGGTTCTGGCCTGAGAGAAGCTAGGAAGAGACTAAGGTTTTCTAAAAGGAAAAGAAAAGTTACCTGAAACAGAAGAAGTCAGGATCCCACACTGCCATCGACTCTTGAGCACGTTCTCGAGCTAGAAAGGTATGAGAACAGTGAAAACAGGGTAAGGTTAGTCATCAGAGAAAGGAACAGGTGACATGCAGAGATAAAAACAGGATGAATCTCCGGTGAAAACAGGAGACAGAAAGAGACATCGAGAAAGCTACTTACCGAGCTGACGCGGGGTCTTGGGAGATGAGGCACAATTCGACATAGGAGCAGAACAGGTGATGGGTCTGAGGATTATCGACGGCTGAAGCTGGAAGAAAATGTTTGGTTTCGTTTGCGACGTTTAGGGTTGGAAGATTAAGGGTTCTCTCAAACGACAAGGTGGAGATTGTTGGTGTTGTCGTTTTCAGAGAAGGCCTTAATTGGGTCGGATAAAATTGACCCGAAACCGAAAGTATTTGGGCCACAACCGGCGAGGCCCAAGTTCGCCAAAAAAAACGTCGTCGTTAAAAGGAAGAAGAGTTTGTTGTAACAAACTCTCTAACAGTCTTTTGAAAAACAGAGAGAGAGAGAGATACAGAGAGAGTCAGAGGAGGAGAAAAAGTTCAGGGAGAGAGAGAGAGGGATTCACGGCGGTTTGCGGTGGATCTGAGGCTACCTCCTCTTCCGGTTGGAGCTTGTGCTAGCTCCGGTGGCTTTACCTTTGCGGCGACCATATCCCTTGTTGCTTGGTGGTCCAAGATCGGTGCCATCTCTTTGAGTCCTAAGCTTGCTTAATCGCAACTGATTAAGCCAGTTTTGTAGCCACCTGCAAGATAGAAACAAAGCAGTGTGAGTGTTGCTCTCTCTAGTGTTGTAATCCTCTTGAACATAGAAGCTTGATCTAGTAAGAGTCATGGAAATTTTGTTCTTCTCCCGGAGATGTAGCTTTGCGAACTCCGGGTAAACAAAAACGATTGTGTTCTTCATCTCAATCTTTAGATCTAGGCTCAATCTCAAGAAAGTTTCATAGAAAATCGATCCAAAGAACAAGAAAACTTAGAGCTCAAGGAAGCTTAAGTTGAGGTTAGAACCTCACACAAACCAACTAATCTCATCCGAAAGAATCGTTGTAGTTGTTGAAGGTAGCAATGATAAGAAACCAATTGATCACGAAGCACGAATGTTAAACATTATTTATTTTTATCGGAGAATAAGGATAAGAGAACCCAAGAAGAAGGTAGCCAACAAATGTATGGAAGTAATGTTGGAGGAAATATACAAGAACTAGGCATGGGCATATTAGTATTCGGGTCGTGTTGGGGTAAAATAATTTATCCTCGACATCAAGGAATCAAGTTTGGTTCTAAGCAACTATTGAAACAACGAACCAAGAAAGGAATGAAATAATATTAAGGGAAATACTACCAAGGATTACAGCCAGATCGGCTACCCGACCAAGGGGCATATCAGCGATGAAAGAGGAAATATTCCCCTTTTATTCCTCTAGATATCCATGATGGCTGCATTGAGCGAGAATAAATGAACCATTCCTACATTTGAGATTCTCATATTATTGCACGAATCTACGCAATATCTAGGGCAAATCTAAGGGAGATTCGATCTTCATCATCCTTAATATACTATAAATATTTATCCTTGTAAACCCTATTTTATTCATTCACATATTCAAAGACTTGTTCACCTACTCACTGCAAAACTAACTTTTCAACGACTTTTTTTTTATCTTTTCCTTGCTTGAATCTCTGCTTTCCGTAGACGGACAACGAGCCAACCAAAATTACCCTGCAGGTTGGGTTCGGGTCAGGTATTTTGGTTTCAGGTATTTCAGTTCTTAGGTCGGGATCCGTTCGGGTATTTTTTGAGTTCAGTACAGTTCCGGTTTAGGTTCTGGTATTTCGAGTATTTATCTTAGGAACCGAGTATCAGCTATTTTTTATTCTAGTAGTTTAGTTGCTTTTAAGTACTTGAAGTATCGAAAATATCTGAAATACCATAAGTAACTAAAAACCCAAAAATACTACAATAAGATACTAAAAATACCCAAAATATTCAAATTTAATTGAAATATCAGAAATACTATAAAAGATTTCAGAATAAAAATTCTAACTCTGATTATTTATGTTATACATATATAAAAATATAAATAATACTTTGGATATGTAATTCTTTTTGGATATTTCGAGTATTAATTCGGTTTCCGGTTTGGTTTGGTTCTTTCGGGTATTAAGATTAAGATCCTTTCGGGTATTTCAAAGATTCGGGTTAAAGCCTACTTTTTCAGATCGAATTCGGTTCAGTTCTTCGGATCCGGATATTTTGCCCACCCATAAAACCACTTACAATGGGGGTGTTGAATTATTTTTTAACAATTGAATAGTTATAATTGGGGGTGTTGAAAATGATGTTGAATTCTATTTGGATTAATTGGTGTTGAATCTTTTTAACTAACTGAATCACGTAAAAGAGGAGAGAGATGGGTGTAAAGAGAAAGAGATAGTCACATGGCATGTTGTTACTAGAAACTGAAACTTTGATATTTTTATTTCATCTTAATTATTTAAAGTTGATTATTTTATAGTAAATTATTAGAGACTTGTTTCAATTTTTTTAGACACAGAAAAAATATCATTTTTTATAAATATATAAAAGAAATTAAGGATATTGGATAAAATAGTGGGTGGGGAGTTGAATTCTATTAAACAATAACTAATGTAGAGAATAAAATTTAGAAGGGCGTTGAATGATTAGGTATAAGAGAGAGAACATGATGTGGAGTAAAAATTAAGGTGTTGAATTGATAAACTATTGTAGATAATCTAACAAGAACTCCTTCATATTCTTTCAAACAAACACATACCTAGTAGCTAAAGATCAACGCTGCTAGTTTTCTTTGTATATGAAATGTTAGAATCTAAAAACTCTAATTGATTACCTTATAAAAGAAGAAATCGCACAAAAAGACGTCCTAATAAGTAATCAAATAGGCACATAATCATGATTAGCTAACATAGTCTCAAACAGAAGCACAAAGAAAAAGCATTAGGCAGACTATAAAATTAACACATAAGTTCTCAAATTAAGTAAAGAGTATGCATGAAATCGATCGAGGAGTCGATTATTGGTCATTCTGAACACTAAGTTCTCTCAGAGGAAGCAAATATAGAGTCATCACCACAATTGAGTTTCTTTAAAAACAATAAACAATTACGTAACAGCATGGTAATAGTCGATGGTGAACATAAAGTGATCATATATGTTTATAGACAATTCTAAGATAATATTGTGAGATGTCGGACTTCAATCATCTCAAGATTTAAGCCAAGTTATGATTTTTTTATTCAGAAAATGAAATATTGGTTTTCCATATAGGAAAATGAGAAAAGGAAATTCTTTATACTACGGAAAAAAAAAGAAATTCAAAGGCTATAAATACAAGAGTCCAACCAAAAAAATCTTTTATCCTACGTTCTGAGGGTTTCGAACACCTTAAAGGTGGCTCGTAAAGTTAGAGGGAGAATAAAAGTTTTCTTTAAAGAATCTAGTTGAGTTTCTCCTTCTTTTGTTGTTGTGAGAGAGAGAGAGAGTTTGGTTTGTAAACCACATCAGAGGTGTTTTTCTATTTCTCGTAGTAGATATTGAGAGGAAAATCTCTCCCCAGACATAACGGTCCGAGAACGTGAACCGGGTAAACATTATTTGTCTCTTTAGATTTGCTAACTAACAAACAAATCGGTACATGATTTGAGGAAAAAATCTCTAACAAGTTGTATTAGAGCGTTGGTTATGTTTTTTGATTCATGGATACGGTCATGTTTTTTGATTCATGGATACGGTCCTGCACAAGCTCTCGGGAAAAGATGAGGTCAAAACTTATCGATTAAACAAAGTATCAAAGGTTCGATTGAAAGCTAGACAAAGTTTCAAATTCTTTGGGGTCTTAAAATTAAATAGGCATTACACATGGAAATCACACGTAAGAATTGGGTTGGGAAAAATCGTCAAAAGAAATCTAGATTCACGGCAAGCTTTATGGTTCTCGTGGTTTGAATCATCTGAAGAGAAGATCTCAGAGGCGACGTAATCTCGAGACGGCAGCTGATTCACTTGGCCAGAGTAAACTACTGGAGGTCGAAGCAGCGACGATGCGATGGATGTTAGAATCGCATCTAGGGCTTCGAGATAAGATGAAGAAGTGATCGGAGTACGCAACAAGATTAGCAAATAAGAACAGAGCCGCCGTAATTGCGATTGGACAGAGTTACCTTCCGGGAACGAGAAACTTGTTGGGTGGTGCATGAACCCTCGCCAGAATTTTGCTACCAAAGAAGACGTCGTAAGAGGCAGAACGTAGATTCGAAAACCACACTGGATTTCACTAAGTAGAATAAAGGAGCATAGATTATGGACGAAGAATCTTGTTAATTCATGGTTCCACAACTTAGAGATGACGAGAGGCAGAGGATTCGGTTTGAATCACTAAAGGAGTTGGTAGTCTAGTTGACAAGGTTGGCGAGAGTTGCCGTTGTTGCTCGAATTTATCTCATGTCAATGGGAAAGAGCAGAAAAAAGGATCGTGGAAGAGAGGGGAAGAAGATGGGCCCTTGGTGGATAATTTCTTTTTTTTTTTGATATCAAATCCCATTCATTAAAGTTCCAGAAAAATGCTCGCGGCTGGGATGACCGAAACAACCGTGGTGTTTACATGGGAAAATAACAAGTGTTTTGTCCTTGCCTTTTTGGCTAGGTCTTCTGCGATAGCATTCAAAGATCGAGGAACTTACAAAATATTAAACACTGGGAAAAGGCTTTTTAGTGCTCTAAAATCTTTAACTTCCGAATCAAAAGATTACCACTACTCCGTGTTGGACACCATAGATACTAACTGCATGCAGTCGGTTGTAAAAGAATAATCTTCCAGTGACTATAATGCCAAGAATTCCATCGCCCACAGAAGCACCTCTAACTTGACATGAAGTGGGGACATATTAGCATGAGCGCTTTTAAACCTGAATTTGCTTTTTGTGTCCCCTTCAAACAAGGACTTTGCATAAGAGGGAGTTAGGGAAACGAATTAGCCTCCGTAACTGTTTTTCTAGGAGAGCTAGGTTAAGTTCCTAGAACGTGCGAAAGCTGATGGCTCAGGTTTTCACCCAAGAAATCACTGCAAGCGTACAGT
>OVAN01007729.1:0-18503 GCA_900406275.1 Anastatica hierochuntica | reverse complement strand
GGAGTCGCGAAGTTGAGCCTTCTTCCGCGGAGTCTGGTTGCTCCACGCGGAAGGATGTTTTTGGTTCTCGTGGTTAAGGTCTCAACCTGTTTCGCGAGAGAGTTGGTGAGTTGGTCACGTTCTGCCAACTTGTTTTCGAGAGTCGAGAACATTTTTTTGATCTACTCGAACGCCGCGATGTTAGGGTCAGCGTTGACCGCGGTGATGTTCGTTGTTGGAGTGATTTCAACGGTGTCGTCGGCGTTGTCGCCTTCGCGAGCTGGTTGGTTGTTCTGTTCGTCGGTGTTCATGACTGATCTGTGAATTAGGGTGAAAGATATCTCGTGTGCACCCCTCCTTCTGGCGCCAAACTATGGGAACCGAAATTCTCACTGTCAATGTTTACGTGGTTCACGGATTCTCTGTGGCCAAAAAGCGATAAGTTCAGATGATGAACACGAGAAATTAGGTTAAGGTTACAAAACTAAGCTGCGAAGTAAAATCAAACAAAAAGCGTGAATAAAACGAATATGCGAAAAGTCTGCGATATTTAGGTTAACGAGATTCGTATGACGAAATTGAGATGAACAAGATGAACAACGAAAGTAAAAACAATCGGAAACAGATTACGAAGCGAGATGCATATAACAACGATAAAGTAATGAGAATCTTGACGTGAAACAATATGAACACGAAAGTAAATCGTAGATCAAAACGTGAACGAATACGAAGAACAATAATCAAATGACACAATTAACGAAGAAAGGAGAAGGGATCTTATTCGAATTCGTGTTTGAGCTTACGCAACCAGTGTTTAAGTCGTGGCTGCAAGAACTGTTGGCGACGAATCCCTATAACTACAGCGTAGACTCGTAACCTAGTTGAGACGCAGCTCGCTAATGAAACAAAGTTAGAACCCTAGTTTTCTAAGTGTTTCTGGTGACGAAAACTGTGTTGTATTCCACATCCTTCTCCTTCGCACCCTTTACATAGATCTTCGTGGACTTGGCTCGTTTCCTTTTTCGTCCCCGATTTGTGCATATCTTCTCGTGGAAATATTTCTTTTTCCGTGATTTGCTTATATCTTTTCGAGATCTTTCCTTATCTTCTCAAAACTTAACATTTTCGCGAAACCATTGCAAACCGTCACCGTTGATGGGTCGGTTCTCACCCGGAATTGTAAGTGGACCATTATCGCGGTTTGGGCCCTTTCGGGTCGTTTCGCGGCTGATTGATCTTTACGATTTATTTCGGGGAAACCATTTCTCGTAAGACTAAGCAGTGATAGTTTCGTGGAACGATAAGGCCGATCGTATAGTTTAGACTCTTCCGGTGTTTAAGTTAACCGTCGTCGTCTTACACGATTGATACGAAGTCCACGAATAGTACGAATCCTTACGATTATCGTCATGACGATTTGACGGAAACTCCAATCGAGATGAAACAAGAGACGATCAAGTGACGATTTGAAGAAAATGATGATCGGAACGGACGTGGTTCAGTCAATGGATAATGGCTGAACGTTGTTCGCGTCTCAGCACCATTCGACACCAAGACCAGGACCTGGTCTTAGCGCCAATTGGCGTCAAGGCAAGGCCTCTGTCTTGGCGCCAAATTACGTCAAGACCAAGCCTTGGTCTTGGCGCCAATTGGCGCCAAGACGGACCTCCGGTCTTGGTTCCAATCGACGTCTAGGTTGGCCTCTAGTTCAGTCGTCAATCGGTTCCACGACTCGTTCGTAGGTTTGGCGTCAATCGGCGTTTAGACATTTCTCCGAAGCGACGCGGTTCTCCAATTCTTTGGGTGATTTCGTATCACTCCGAAGGTTGTTTCATGTGTCCTTGCGAGAGTTATCCGAAAGCCATTGATGCTAGCTCTAGCACTCGGATGCTCTAGTTGCTTGCGGACTGATATAATTGTTGTGGAGATTGACCATGATCGACTATATGCAATGTTTCGAAGCCTAGTCGAGAGGAGATAGCCTGAAGGACGAGAATCTCGGAGTTTGGAAATATCCTTATGATTCTTGTGTTCAAAACAGCGTCTCTGTAGTCCTTTTCAGGAATCGATTTCGTCGGAACAGTTTTTGACCCCAACAATTTCTCACCAAATACTAGTTCCAGCAGTAATATAAGCTTTTGGAATGCAAACTACTTTAGATCTAATTACAATCTGGCCTAGTGAGTAAATAGCATTGAACACGAGCGAAAGTCATATCGTTAATGATAAACCCTAACATATATGAACCCCTAAGAAAACATGATCATGAACTCGTGATAAACTACTGTCTAACTAGAAAAATAATCTAGATTTAATATGTGAAACATGTAGCAAAAAAGAATAGAAATTATTAGATCAATTAAAGAGAAGAGAGGAATAAGAAAACCTATTTATTGATGAATTAGTGAAGGAAGATTGAATCCTTTGAGATGGGAAAGGCACAACCCCAAAAGGGCTGGTCCCTGCATCCTTTAGCTTCTACTCTAACCTAAAAAATGAAATCTACGAAATCTAAAGGCTAAAAACAAGTATATACAGTGTTTGTCCAATGTAGCTCAATTAGGTTAAAATCAGACCTTTAGAGCCTTTCAATTTGGGCTTCTTGTAGAAGGTCTTTCACTTGACATATTGGGTTTAGAAGGCTTGTAGGAAATCCACTTTGGTCGTGTGAAAGTCTTAATAGAAACCAAAGTCGTGATCCTTTAGTTTTATCCTTTCGACGCATCCTTCATTCGCAAGCAAAAAGGACCAATCTTCAGTATATTTTGTATAACTCTTGATCCTAAACGTTGAATCATGTCAAAATACTTTCATATGAAATATAAGTCAATTATATATCTCCTGTCTAAATTTCATCAAAATCCTACGGTAGCAAGGCCTTCATCTTGGATGATATTTCTGATGTTCGAAAACTGTCCAGAAACTAGCTTTTGTTCCAATTAGCTCCATAATGCTCCTAATTCATAGTTTGACCTAAAATGGCTCAAAACAATAGAAGTAAAGGAAAATTACCTTCTCTTGTATAAATTTGCTTTAAAACAATAAGAAAACAAATTAAAATCAATAAGAAAAGAGGTAAAATATTGGTGTTATCATAGTAATGTCCTCTTCCTTGATACCTAAAGAATTGGATGTCCCTGTTTTTGTTTGCACTTCCTTCCCATTGTGAAACAGCTTTGCCTTTGAATCCCTGCCTCCGAACTAGCTGGCATTCTTTTCTCCTTGGGATTCTCGTCATATCATGGTTTTGAATAGCCCAGCCAACTATCCTTGTAGTAAGATGGCTTAGAAAGAGCCCTATAAGGTGAGTGTACTCCTCCTCTTGATCTTCTTCTCGATCAAGTTCACCTTATGAAAAGCTCTTCCATTTCCACATAGTTCTCCAACTCAACCATATCTTGTATATGTCGGTTCAATCCTTCATTGAATCTAGCCATTTTAGCTTCTCAATCTTCCTCCAACTTTTCCTTAATCATCCAGGGCTCCATCTCCTGGAAGTATTCATCCACACTTTTACTTCTCTGCGAAAGTCACCTCAACATATGATGCAATTCCCTGTGGTAATAACTCGACACAAATATCTTCCTCATGATCCTCTTCATCTCGGCCCAACTATCAATAGGAGGCTCTTCGTCACGTCTCCTCAAAGTAACAAATTGATCCCGCCAGTTAATAGCATAATCATGAAATTCACTAGAAGTTATACGTACCTTCTTTGCCTCTGTGAAATTTCGGCATTCAAAAATCAGCTCTTCCTTTTTCTCCTACTCAATGTAGGCGTTTTGATAACTCTTTCCATGAAAGAGTTGTATCTTCATGTTTAGACCGCTAAGAAAATCATCTTGTCTTGGTTTACGAGTGTGCTGGTGGATCATGTTCATCTTGGTTGGAATTATCTTCTAGGCCTTTTTCATAGACAACTTGTCCCCCAATCTACAGTGTAGGACCTCGTCGGCGCTGATTTGGCCTCTGTTGCGCCACTTCTTCTATTGAGGCAGCCACTTCATGGATTTGATCAATCCTCTAATAAATACTCTCCATCTCATTCCACATTATTTTCCGCATCTCCCCTATCAAGGCTTGCATCTGGAGATTTGGAATAGTTGGCTGCGGAGAGTTCTCCTCATCGTTAGTATTAGACATGTCTTCCCTGCAAAACTCAGAAAACTGTTAAAAAATAAACGCTCACCGAGTTTTTCTTTCACGTATTTATCTCTCAAGTGTTTATCATTCAAACTTTCTCAAGATCCTCATTGAATTATTCTCACAGAGCTCTTATCGAACTAACAGCCAAATAGCAATCAATCCCAACCTAAAGCGAAGCACTAAAGTGTATCTCCAAGTAGCTAATTAAAAGGAAATAAAAGAAGAAAATAATTTCGGATTTTTTTTGGTCGACTTTGTTTTTTTTTTTAAAAAAAAACTAGGGTTTCAGATTACAGAGAAACGAAGAAAAAAAGGACACATTGATGTAAAGATGAGAAAGATGGATTGATAATTTTGGATCTGATACCACTTGATATAATGAAGGAAAAAAAAGAGTCAAATTATGTATCAGCTCTGATACCACTTGATATAATTTTGGATCGTTTTCTCTCGAATTGGCATTTAAGGATAATTTTGAAAGGATTTCAGGTGGTGAAGATTTCTAGCTTCAACCTCGTGATCTCTTCGATAAAGGATTTAGTAGATCATAAACTATTGGAGAACCTTGAAGACGTTGATGAATTCAGCAATAGAAGCGAATGGTGACACAAGTGCTTCTGGAATAACACTTGATACTACTGAATATAGGCTAAGATTTAGCCAAGTGTTCTTAATGAACTTAAGAGACTCACTCTCTAGTTTTAAGCAAAAGCTCTGAAATTTTTACTTAAAATCTGGATGTCATTCTTTAAAGAGTTGGACAATATTTATTGGGAAAAGTGAAAATCGTAACTAAATAAAAGAAAAAAGGAAAGCTGAAAGTAAAAAGGAAAAAATAACAAAAACTGTTTTCTCAACCTCACTACGATGCCCAGAAAAAACCAAGTATACTTATACTCGGATAAGATGTCACCCCCCTTCACTCAGACAGTGCGTTCAGACAAAACCAAATCTGTTTACACCCAGGTAAGATGTCGCCCTTATTCACTCGGACAAGATGCTCGGAAAACATCAAATCTGCTTACACCCAGGTAAGATCTTTCCCTTCTTCACTTGGGCAGGAAGCCTGGAAAAAACTGATCCGCCTCCTAGACTAACCTCGGGAAGTTGGTGATCTGTTGGATCGGCCGATCTGCTTTGCCTTTACAAAGCTTCAAGAATTCGAGCAATGCCTCCATAAGTCTCTTGATCTTTGCACGTGTCATTGGTCCTTCAGGTACTAGCAAAGCATCCTCATCAAGTGTCTTGTTTCGATTATCATCACTATGTCTCCCAATGACACTAATACAACATGAATTCAGGAGGCCGACAACATCAAACATCAGAAACCATAGGTAACTAAGATGAAACATGGTCACTCGAGGGCACCGAACAGCACAAACCGAAGTTTCCTGACGATGCCAAACAAAACTAACCAAGGAAATATGAAGACACCAAACATCATGCACCATAGAAAAATCCGACGACACCATAACAAACAAACCTTAGGAAATCTGAGAATACTATTCAACACATGCAAACCCCTAACTATTCTATTATAAACAAACCCAAAAGCCCAAAAGTACCACGAACTCCCCCCTCCCCCGCTCGACTACACCAAAGAACACCCAAAATAAAATTACTTATGATCCCGCAAGAAGGCCCCCGCCAACTAGCTCATGCCGGCAGGATAAGGGCTGAAACCTGCAACTAATTCACTATGGCTCTTTTTTCCATAACTTACCCACCCACAAAATCAACGCCTCGAATGGATCTATAATTGCTCTACAAAAGAAACAACCCAAGCTACCTTCCCAAACAATGTCCTCGACGAGGAATCCAATTGAACCAGAAGATCTTCATCATCACCCTTTGACACGAGGATCCCTAAGCTCTGTGATAAGGAGAAATCTCCAAGCCTTCATCGCCACCACAAATATCACAACAAAGCCCATTCAATAATGATGTGAGGAACGAACTCCAAACAAAGACAGAAACCTCTATATTTACACAAGCATAGACCAAAAATTCCAAATGTACAAAATAATAAGATCGAAAACATTAGGTTTACAAAAAAAATCGATGATAGTGTTACTATGTTACATTGAACCAATTAATTTGATGGATTGCGAATTAACCAATCATATTGGCCAAATTTTTTTGGAATTTTAAAAATGTGTTAAAGCTTTTCTCACTAATTAACAAAAAGAAAATGTAGCATACATTTTTCTGTAGTATACTACGTTCATTTTATTATTATGTTTTCGGAAAAAAATTATTTGATATAGATAGAGTTTTTAGGTTTTGCATTTTTATTAGATAATGATAATAAATTTTAAAATTTAATAATTAATTGTAAAATTCAAGAAATTTTGATTGAAACGATAAGTTTAGAGTTATAGAAAATTATGGTTTCCTATAGAAAACAAAATATTTATTATTGTAGATTAACTGTTTTTTTAATATGTGTGAAATTGTAAAAAAAAATGATATTTTTTTAAAGGGGAGTGAGTATCGTGTACTCGGAGAACTAAAGTTTTGCAGGAGGAAGTAAAGTTTTGCAGTTGCCGATGTACAAGAGAATCTAACGATACGATAAGGGTCGACTCCTGGCCAAGCCAAATGAGGCTTGAACCTTGGCCCCGTTTTAAAAAAAAAAATTCATAAAGATTTTATTTACAAATTGGCTCCATTTTATTTTTATAATAATATGGCCCCTATTTTGAAAAGATACATAAAAAACCAAAAACTTTTTTGCCTTCAACCCCTAAAATATCAGAGCTGAATACGATTCAACGTGATACAACGTTGGACATTAGCAAAATTGTACAAAGCTTCTGTACTAGTAACAAATGAACATAGGTCGTCGTATTATATCATCTGATACTGATAGTATTACATTAGAATATTTTCTCTTGCGCATAAAATTCTGGCCTGGTTCATTATAAACTACCACTAACCTAAGAAAAATCGTATATTGACAAAAGTTATGAGGGCAATTTCGAGTATTGGAATTGGAAGATAGCTTTTTTCCTTTATTCATTCTTCTAATTCTTCTTCTTTCTTTCTCTAAATAAAGTAGTTGAGACTTGAGAGCCACCGAAAAGCATTCGACATCTTATCATTAAAGGTTACTTTTGTGTCTTTATTTTGAAAATAATTTCTCAGAATAAAGAAAAGTGGGAGAGAATGATAGATTGTCCCTACTACTTGTAGAATGAAGGATTGATTTTTTTAACAAAAAAGAATCTGATAATTCGCATGCCTTTTTTTCTGATAAAATAAAAAGTAGAAAACTTTTTTTAAAAAAAAACAAAAACAACAACAAATCAAACCTAAATTCAGTTAAGGAAACCTGTTAAGTTCGTGGGTCAATGATGTCAAACTCAATGACTAGAAAAGTCTTTTTTGTGTCAAATATTTATAACATATTATTTTTAGTGTCTAAACATTTCGCCTAAATGTAAGAGCTCAAGATATTTCTAGACAATAACTAGTGGAAATGTTCTTTTATCAATAGAAAAGCTAATCGAAATTTTCACCGTATTTTTAAAACAAAGACATTTTTTATATTTCAATAACTATAATATACCTTATTTAAAATTTTCAAATAAACAATCCTATGAAATATCAGAAAAATTGAGAACATAAAACTATTATGTTCAAAAGAACTAATAGACGACACAATGGAGTGCCGTTTCATTTTGAATTCTTATTATTTTATGCACTTTCATTTTTTTTTGTTTTCTTGTAATCATCCTAGCGACATCAAATATATTGATGCACATTATTCTAGGTGCAATTTTATTCTCATTGTCAATCTATATAAATATATGAATAACATACACAAATATTACTTTATCAAAAAAAATTATATCATATTAATTGTTTGGAGGTTTTTTGGTCATTCTTCGATGGAGAAGAACAAGAAAAGAGTGATCGATGGTTTTTTGAGGTTTTAGGGAAGAGATGAGCGAAGGAGGCAAAAATATAATACAAAAGACTCTTCTTTATTGATGAATAAGAGGTCGATTACAATATGTGTGCATGTTTCAAAGTTTTAGGTCCAATCTTTGACTTAGGGCTCTTTCCTTTGTATTTATAGCCTTCGAATTAGAGTATTTCCATATATTTTATGGATAACTTCTATATTCGAGCTTATCATACAAAAGGAATATTTCCCTAGATTCATTGAGGCATTTATCCTTATCTCTTAAGATCTTAGACCGACTTATGGGATATCCGCCCTACCTCGGCTTGGCGATGGTGTCCTTGACTATGGCCTTGGTTAGCACCTACAACTAGGGGGTTTATTTATGTCTCCTTGGTCTAGGCTATGGACGGACTATTCATTTTCCACTCGTGGAATTTGAAGAGTAGATCATGTCTTAAGAGATTTTGGTTCATACCTTAGTTTGGGATCAACTTTATAAGAATAATAAAATAAGAAAAGCTTCTGCCATGTCTATCGCTGCTATGGGTTCATCCTTGGTGAGTCTCATTAGCGTTTGGTGGGCCGCATCTTTTTGATGAACTCTTGGTCTTGAACTCCATGACTTAATTTGAGCTTCTCTTTTTATCTTTGGCTCATTAACGCTAGGGTTATATAGGCTGGAAAGTTATAAGTCTTGGTCATTTCACTTTTTCGCTTGCCTCCTCAAAGTCAGATTAGAGTTTCTTCTTGAAAAGCCACCACTTCCTTTTTTTTCCGGTAAGTATTTAGCATATTTCCGATAGTTTTGGCTTTCTTTTACCCTTAGCAGCGAATGTGCTAAGGCGATGGTAGTAGATCTTCGATTTTGACTTAGGGATTTCTCCATTGTTGATCTTTTTGGTAGATCTGCAAGCGGTTTCTAACCATTTCTCCTTTGATTCTGCCGATCTCTAACGGTTCCTGTCGTTCGTGTCTCTGTCGCTTCGGCTTCCAGTACTAAGGTAACGTTTTTCTCTGATTTCCATGGCAGATCACTGCGCCTTAGCCGTCCGATCTCTTTGACATTCTTGTAGAGATCAATAAAGTACGGGTTTTTAATGTCTCGCCATCCGTTCTTGCGGAAATGCAACCTGATCGCTTTCCCTTCTGGCTTGCAGGTCCAAGATTGGATCGTCAATGGATCAGCTTCAGAATCGCTTGGGAGTCTCTTAGACTTCCTAAAATTCACGGGTCGCCTCTAGATTTCCTCCGTTATCCAACGGTGAGGACCATGTCAGAATAAGGAGACAACGCCATCGCTTCCCATATTACTTCGGAATTGGCCTGGAGATGCCTAACGTCTGTGACGATGAAGTAACGACCTATGGAGTCTATCATCGAGCTAGGAAGCGATGGCGAGTTACTGTTGCGGCTGCTACCATGGCTATCCGAATGGAATTCCACTTAGGTGATCTCCTCCTGCCGTACTGCTAAGGTCACCCATGACGAGGACTAGCAGAGTGAAAATGGCTCTCCAGGTTGAAGATGAGTCGCGTCATCATCAGAAACCATGGTCGAAAGATGATGAATCCCTTAGTACGGTTGTCTGGCAATCCTGGACCATCGTGGCCATAACAACCACAATGGATGAGCTTGGGTCCCCTTGGACTCTTCGGGGTCTATTGTCCCCATGGTAATAGAAGGACTCGAGTCTTCTCCAGGTTGTGGGTGAGTCTCTACATTAGATGCCTCTCTCCGACCCTTGGACCAAGTGTTTATAATGTGGTATGATCTTATCCACCAGGGGATACCTGAGGTGACCCCTTGGTATAGATCCGTCCTTTGTCGATAGGCACTCTGGGTCTAAGGAAGGGGGCGTCCTTAGCTTCAGCAGAAGTCGGGTCATGCCATTAGCTTCAGGTCATGCGGGTTCCAGGACATTGCATGGCTTTTCACCTTAGCTTAATCATTGGAGATGTACCGATGAGACTCAATGTAATAGCTTTCATTCTTTTGAGAAGACGCTTGTAGTACTTGGTTTGTCATTATTCCTTTATAAGAAATTTTTTTTGATGATTTAATAAATCCATGGGCTCCTTTGCCTTTTGTTATTTATTGTTCCAACTTGTCGCCATGGCCTTGTATCGTCTCTAACTTAGCTTCCACTCCTCTGATCCATTTCTTGCCTTAGCCTTCGCTTTATGCCATGCTATCTGAACCGGTTCTTGAGATAGCTATCGTCTTTAAATGCAAGATGTAGATATCTTTTTAAGTGACCGTTCCTTCGTCACTTTAATGGGTCATAGTAATTTTCCGACTGTAAGGGCACCATTCCCGCTCGTGGAGGCCGTGGCAAACCTTGTTATTTCTTCAAGTGGCAAAAGTCCTGATATCCTCGATTACTTTTTATTAAAGGGCCATAGGAGTCAGCGAATGCCAACTTGACCTGTATGCGTTAGTTTCGTCAAGCACCATACTTTACCCTATGTGGATTTTGTGGGTATCACACTTCTTTTGAACCTTTGCACCTTTCAGCTCGTTCTCAGGTCGTTTGGCCTTGAAACTTTTGTGTCTTCGAGACTCGAGGTTTTAGCCTTGATAGGCTTTTTGGGGCTTCTACCTCATTTTTCACTTGGCTTCTTCTAGCTGCTTTCCACTCGTTTGACTCTTTATTTCCCAATCATCTTCTAAGTCTATTATCTTGGTACGCATGCTATATCGAGGAGACGTCGAGTCAACATTATAGCCTTAGTGAACCGCAGCAGACGTCTTCGCGATGAATGGGTTAGAGTTGGTTGCACTAGATCGTCTTCATACTTCTTTCTGAAGATGTAGACTATGGATTTTGGATCCGTCTTTTAGATATTTGATCTTGTCAGGTCCATGGCAGAGGTTAGATACTTTTTTTCTCATCTGAGTTCTAGGGCTCTCTTGCTCTTTGGGCATGACATCCAGATTTTTTGGGCTCTCAACCTTGGGCGGCTGAAGTACTATGATTTGTTGGTTTTGGCCGCTCTACTGGGGCCTAGACATCCATGGCTTTTGTAGGTCCATGATTTTTCGTCGTTGAACTTGCATTCAAAGAAAAGGTAGGGGCACATGGCCCTTGTGGACCATGGTCTCTAGGTCATTAGACTTACAAATGGCTCAGAGAACCATGGATCCGTGGTGGTGGTATTAACCAAGAGTGGGGCATCAAGCCCTATTGGTGAGCTAAGGTCCCTAGCTAATTTTATATCGTATGAGTCGCGAATTCATAAGCGTTTAGTTAACAATCCTTAGTCTTGATTGGGATCTATGTTTTAATACATAAGATCGGTGGGCACACCTGCGTCTGGGTACAACGCCTCTTTGGACATTTAGTCCCTGGGTCGAAGCCTTATTGACACGTTGTGTCGAGCTTTTGCTAGCTTTATTATTACCGACCAGTTCTAAGTTTTTCTATGAGCCGCGTACTAGGATGGACAGGGGTGCAAATATCCATTAGTTTTACTAACTCATAGTTTTGATGCATTGCATCTACCACCATTAGGATATGATCTACTTTGATCTCCCTTATTCCCCAAGGTGTTTGAAATTTCAAGGATTGATGTAGAGTTGATGGAACAACCTTCATATCATGTATCTAGGGCCTCCCTATTATTGGGTTGTATGCAGAACAACAATTTATGATGAGGAACTTGGTCCTTTGGTTGACACCTCCGGTGTATACTGGTAGAATTACTTCTCCCATGGTCTGCTTTACTTCGCCACTTAATCCGACTAGAGAAGTGTACTTTCTAGTGATCTCTTCTTCGTTTAGTCTCAAGTCTTCAAAGGCATTGGTGAAGATTATATTAGTGGAACTGCCATTATCGACGAGGATGCGCCTCCTGAGACAGTTCGCAACTTTCATTGATATCACCACGACATCGTGATGTGGAGTTATCACTTCCCTTTTGGTATTAGTTGTGAAGCTTATTACGCCAGGGCCATCTTCACATTCTTTGCTAACCGCCATGAAATCTACTCCATGGTTGATCTTGGCAGCGCGAGTGCTTCTCTTGGCAGCAGAGATTGTCACCCCCGCTTACTTCTGATCCTTCAGTAATGAAGTTGACATCATAACCGTGTCTTGGCGAGTCAGGCTTTAGCCCCATGGGAACATTATTCTTGGTATGTTCATTAATGAGTGCTTTTTCTCTATCAGAGAGAAACTCTCGTAGGTATCCCTTTCTGAGCAACTCATTCACTTTGACCCTTAGTTAGAAACAATCCTCTGTTTGGTGACCTTGGTCGTGGTCAAAATCGCACCACTTAGACGTGTCTCTCTTGTGCTGAGGGGCCCGCATCTTTACAGGCCACTTGAATTTTCCGGACATACGTCCCAACTCAGTTACTATGTCAACCGGGGATATCACCATCATGGAAATGTCGGGTCAAGTGGTGGGCACGTACTTCTCGTGCTCCACTTTTGCCAAGAGCTTTTCCTATCCTCTTAGGCCACCCTTGGCGGAGTTTTCAGGTCCAGACTTAGCGTTAGATTTATCATCCCAGGCGGCCTTGGAGTGACTATGCCCCTTGGGTTGATTTCTCTCTGCCAGTTGGGCCTGATAAGTTGGGTCCTCCTCCCTTTTAATTTAGGCCTAGGTCTTAGAGAGTATGTCCTCCATGGTGTGTCAGGGGTACTTGGTGAGGTCCTTGTACAGGTCACCATCGTGCAGTAGCCCTTGCCTAAAGGCTGAGATGGCCATGGAGGCGACGCAGTTAGGAACTGACACCTTCACCCCCATTGTATCGGTGGAGATACTCCCTCAAGCTCTCGCTTGGGTTTTGCTTGATCCGATAGAGATCATCGAAATCATGTCTCAAAACTCGACTATTAGCGAACTACTCGACGAAACGGTCTGTTAGCATGGCGAAGGAGTCGATAGAGTCGTTGGCAAAGTTGGAGCACCACAACAGCGCTGGGTCTGTGAGGGTTGCTCAGAATCCTTTGCACATACAGACCTCTAAGTGTTCATAGCTGATAGGGACAATGAGCATGCGTTGACGATACTGCGAGATGTGCGTATCTGATTCGGTGGTCCCGTCATATGGAGTTATGGTTGGCCAAGAAAACCTCTTGGGGACTTCACCGTAAATAATAGCGTCAAAGAAGGGCGTATATGCGTAGGAGTTGGGGGATCTCTTGATAATCAGTTGAGCTACTCCCGAAAGGCGCTTTATCATGTTCTCCATGGCTTCCAGCCTCCTCGTTAGCATGGCTTTCACACCTAGGGCCTCGTTAGTGTTTCCCTCGTTGGATTTGCTAGGGCCGTTATGATGGTAAGAGCCAGAGTTTCGGGTCAAGCCTGAACTTGGAGTATGATGCGTCCGAGCCTCCATAACAACCTTCGGTGGCGTCTCGCCTAGGGTCTGCATCCACGACACTTTCCTTTTGAACATAGCATGCCATTCATCGTCTTCGCTCTCGTCTTCAGGTGTATTAACGTCTTTCTCCGCCGTCAAGGCTTTGAGAACCATGTTCTCGTCTTCTAACTCCTTTAGACGAGCTTCATTTTCTCTTAGCTTCGCCGTGATCAGCTCGTACTCCTGCAGTTTTGCTGCGATCTGCTCGTGCTCTTGAAGCTCCGTCGTGATCGCTGCGTCATCGGCTATCTCCGCTACTTTCTCTTTGGTTTGATTCGTAGCTATTTCTTTGGATGTGTATTCGAGGTTTTTGTTGTTTCCTGGTTCGGATGAACTGCGAGATTCGCTCTTCTTTGATTATTTGTTCTTGTTGAAATCTCACCCTCCTTCTAGCGCCAAACTGTTTTGGGGTATTTTTGGTGATTGTTCGATGGAGAAGAACTAGAACAGAGTGATCGATAGTTTTTTAGGGTTTTAGGGAAGAGATGAGCAAAAGAGGCAGAAAAATAATGCAAAAGACTATTCTTTATTGATGAATAAGAGGTCGATTACAATATCTGTGTATGTTTTAAAGTCTTAGGTTCGATATTTGAATTAGGATTCTTCCCCTTGTATTTATAGCCTCCGAATTAGAGTATTTTCATATATTTTATGGATAACTTCTATATTCGAGCTTATCATACAAAAGGAATATTTCCCTAGATTCATTAAGGCATTTCTCCTTATCTCTTAAGATCTTAGACCAACTTAGGAGATATCTGCACTACCTCGGCTTGGCGATGGTGTTCTTGGCTATGGTCTTGGTTAGCACCTACAACTAAGAGGTTTATTTATGTCTCCTTGGTCTAGGCTATGGCCGGACTCTAAGGGAATAAAATTACCCCTATCATTAACTATATGCATTATATAAATATATGTGACAATTATATACATATCAAAATAAAAATCTAATAGCATATAATTTTTTTGGACTAATTTATTCATATATACCAACATGATTAAGAAGATCATTTATATTTTTTTAATTTGTATTATTTATTGTGCATGTTCACAATATATTAAAGTGTAATGTAGGTGAAGAAAACCATGAAATCAAATTAAAATTGAGTTCTAATTCTAAAATATTTATGTGTAAGAATAAAATATTTTGATTGGTTTTTTAAATTAAATTTTTTAATGATATGTCAACTTTTCATGGCACAAAAATAATTATGTCTCAACTTATGTAGAGTCTCTAACACTTTTATAGTATTGATCGATGATTGATTATATGTTCTTCACCCATAAATATTTCCTATTTTATGCTTAAAAAGTATTTAATATACAAGCTCTTGACATTTGCTAATACACATGGAAAAATAGAGCGAAAAATGAATATTTTTTTGTTGGTATTATATCCATTTTTCCAAGTAGTCTCTATGCAAGCACTTCACACATATACTTTTTTGAGGATCGAAACACATCACACGTACGCATCTTTTCTTTTAATACTAAATATTTTCTCAAATTAATCAATCCAAACTATGATGAATTATTGTTCTAATTAATGTGTGATTGCAAAAAAAAAAAATTATCCTGAATCAAAAAGTATTAACCGATACAAAGTAAGATACAAATTACGATATGCATGGGCGACAACTATATTATAAAAATGGGAGGGATAGTTGCCACCACTAAACTTTTATATTAATGTAATTTTAAATTAGTTTTCAATGGTCCTTTGATAAATTATTTTTTCGTCTGGCCTCTAATTATTTTGATATAGAAAAATCAAAAGTTCAATATATAAGATAGAAAACAAAAGTGTGGTTATTCTTTTGTTTGCAAGTCCATATATATTTTTCAGAAATTAATCAAAACTTTAAATTAATGATTTAAAAGGTTTTAGTTTTTTTAATTTAAATAATATCTTTTTGTTTCTGAAAATACCCTAAAATCTAACATTGACTTTTTTTCAATTTTAAAAATTTTAATTGCATTAGTCGTCATTAACTACTAAATCTTCCATATTTATTTATGGATAATTTCTATATTCGAGTCTATCTATACACTAAGAAATATTTCCCTAATTCGTTAAGGTATTTATCCTTATCTCTTAAGATTTAGATCGACTAAGGGGGATGTCCGCCCTACCTCGGTTATGACCTCGGCTTTGCGGTGTGTCTTTGGCTATGACCTTGGTTTACACGTACAACTAAGGAGTTTGTTTAGGTTTCTTTGGTCTAGCTGTGGCCGGACTCTAAGGGAATAAAATTATCCCTAACAGTTGCCACATGTGGAATTTGAAGAGTAGATCCTTTCTTAAGAGATTTCGTTTCGTACCTTAGTTTAGGATCGACTTTGTAAAAATAAAGAATTAGAGTGTAGCTTCAGCCATGGCTCTCGTTGGTGTCGCCAGTTCTCGCTGCTACGACTTCATTCTTGTTGAGTCTCATTAGCGCTAGCGGACTGCATCCTTTAGTTGAACTCTTGGGCTTGAACTTTATGGCGCAATTTAGGCTTTTATTTTGTCTTCGGCCAATTACGGCTAGGGTTAAATAGGCGGGAAAGTGAAGAGTCTTGGTCATTCTCTGTCATCGTTCTTGTCACATCACGTCTCGCTCTTTTTTAACGATCCTTCACGCTACCAGCATTTTTCTAATTTCAGTAACTTTTCGTCTTCCGATAACTATTCCATTTAGTGTAGAGTTGCCAATCATTGATTTAGGGACATCGCGGTTTTCTTGAATGATAGTTATGGACAGAACAACTTCATTTAGGGCTCCTCCGTCTTCTGCTCTGGCCAAAGCCCTTGCGGCTAGGGCCAGACTTCAGGGACTCGCGTCTCTTGATGCTAACGTTCCTCAGCCTTCTGGCTCTGGTGCTCTGGGAGGGCCAGAAACTCTTCTACTCCGACTCTTAAAAGACCTAGGGTTGATCCCAATGTTGGCTTGTCGGATGGAGATGCGCTCCGAGGGAGGTTGTACTTAAACGACCTCTAGGGCATGATAAAGGAAGGATGCCACTCTTCACGGGACCTTTATTCTGACATTATACATGTTCGACTTCCTTCTGTTCTCGTCACGGCCTTAGTAGTCTTGGATTTTGTTTTTGATTGTCTTTTTGCAGCTAGCGGCAGCCGTCTTTGTTTATGAGGAGTAGAGCGCCAAGGGCTTACTTCAGGTTGTTGAGCCGATGAGGTGGATTGGTTGTAGAAGTTTAATATTTATAAACCTAAACCCTACTCTCAATCCCGTAAGAGAACGAGATCAAATCATAGTACTATAGGGTTGTCCAATGATTTGAAGGTTTGTCTAGTAGAACCTAAGCAAAGGGAATACACTAAAAATCCTAGTCTAGGTGGTCAATTTAGATGGGGATTGTCACGGGTCTCCACTAAACCTAATGATCAACAAGGTCAAACATAATGAAAATTCATAAATGAAAGCAATAATTAAACAAGCAAATAAGTAAAGCAATAAAGGAGTGAACTTGGATGTAAACAATAAAAAGGTAGGATTTTGAGATAATAGTAATGGGTTCGGGATCGATTTAGTGATGTGATGGACTTGGGTATGGATTTATTAGAGGATTGAAGCTATTCCTAGGCCAAACATCCCTTTATATTCGATCAACCCACTCTCGTAGCGAAGATCTATTCATCCATACACATTACAAGCTCAACTCTCGTTTGTTGCCTATCTAAACATGTAAGTGTAGTGTTCCTCAAGCCCTTCTAGCCATTTAAAACCTTGATGTACCCATTGGGGAAACTGCTCTCATAGCTCAAAGTGAAAAACATAGATCTAGTTCTCTCAAGCATTTCATCGAACACTTTCTAGGCGTCAATGAGAAAGCAACGAACTGTAAAGAACTAAACTAGATATAGTAGGAATCTATGCCAAAATTTAGCCTAATCATCCATCACAACCCTAGATCTAACCCTAACCTACTACATCTCATGATCAAAGAAGGATCTACTCACTAAGAGTCATGGAAATCCAAAGACAAGAGTTTGGTCTTTGAGCTCTCATGTTCTTAGATGACATATCTAGAGAAAGAGATGAAAATAAAAGATTTGAATCCACTCAAAAGTATCAAAGAAGTTATTACAATAGTTTAGATCTCAAAATAGATGAAAGAAAAATAAAGTTGATTAAAAGTTATGTTATTGGTTCACATAAGAAGCTATTTGTACTAAAAGGAAGGAGTATAGGTTCTCTACAAGGGTTTTTTCACGTCTAGGTGGGCAGTCGTCGCCCAAAGGTGTGCTACCATCGACCTAGGGGTCGACAGTAGCTCACCTTGGGCAGCAAAGCTCCCAAGGGAGGCAGTTGTCGACCCAAGGTGTCTCACTGTCGACCTCAAGGTCGAAAAGTGGTCACCAGGCAGTTTGTGGTCTCTTCTTCATTCCTTTGAATGCTACAATTGATCCCAACTTCCCCCATAGCATTTAGCTCTTTTTGTTTTTGATTTCTAGCTCTAATTCCACCTTGAATCCACCTCTAGAGCCTCCATGATTCCATCTCGAAGTTTCACCTACAAATGCAAAGAAAATGATATACAAATGTAATATGATCCTAAACTAGAATCTAGATCAAAACCTATAGATTCTAAGACTTATATGCAATATTTACAACAGAAATTTGGATTAAACTAAGCTGAAATGCATCAAAATATGTATGAAAATATATATAGATCAACACCCCCGGACTTTCCCTTTGCTTGTTCTCAAGCAAACAACAAAGTCCAAACCCGAAAATGAGGTTTGAAAGTGGGAACTCAAAACCAAGATAAGAAAAGTAATGTTTTATGCCCAATGTCCTCAAAACAAGTAAAATGTTACAAAGATCATCTAAGAGTCTATGTACTTCTCCGTGATCATCACAAAACCAACTCTTAGAATCTAAGCTAAGCATCCATAAACTATCCCATCACCAATTCCTTTTTATATTCAATTAAACTTAGGTGTGAGTTCTTTACCTATGGGCAATGCATCTCATCCATTCGGTTTGGAATTCAAAGAAGGCGTTTATGTAAAGAAGTGTAAAAAGAAGAGGATTCCCTCGATTTATAATGGTTTCTCTCAAACAAAAATAGTGCAAGACAATAGGCA
>OVAN01007728.1:0-19232 GCA_900406275.1 Anastatica hierochuntica | reverse complement strand
CTATGGCGTTTGCGTAAGGGGGGACATTGATTTCTATGGAATTCTACAAGATGAGAAACAATATAATGACTAATACATGGTTTCGAAACATCAAAATTTCAAAATGATGTCAATTGAACAACGTCGTTTGAAATCACAACTTATGTTACAATGAAATCAATAAGACATTCTTACTAAGATTGAAGTATAAAAATTTTTTTTTTTCTAAAACCTCGCAAATGTTGCACATAAGTACGAAAACATGTTTCCAACTTAAATACGTTGATCCAATCGTAAGTTTGAATTAGTTTCGATAGATTATTGACATTTTAATGATAATCGTTGTAAATTCGTTGCTAATTAGCAACGAATTTTCGACGTTTATACGTCGTTAGTTTACAATCAATTTATAACGATTTAGAGACGAAACACATTTCGTCGTTAAGTCGTCGTAAATTACCGACGAATTTGCGACTAATTTTTAGCATCAAATTTACGACGAAATGCTATCGTCGTAAACCTTACGACGAATTAACGACGATTTTTCTTTTGCGACGATCCATTAACGACGATTTTGATTTCGTCGTTAATTCGTCGTTAAGGACGTATACCGACGATTTAGCGACGATTTCGATCGTCGTTAAACGTCTGTTTTCTTGTAGTGAATAAACAATAATAACAATCGTTTAAAGATTTAGATTTTATAAATACGTGTTTATAAGATTTATAAACTTTTCCAAAATATATAATTTTTATAAGACAGTCTACAAAGATAATAATCTCTTAAAAAAGAAAAAATAATAAAATTTTCAGGTAGTATTTTACTACTTTGTGATATTTCTTAAAATTTTCTACCAAAAGGACAAAATCGGTTCATTGGTACTAATGTCCGATTTAACTATTTTGCCGTATCACTTGAGGCAGTTGCCAAAATCGTCCTCTCTCTCTCTCTCTCTCTCTCTCTCTCTCTCTCTCTCTCTCTCTCGTGCGGACCAGACAAGGTTCTCTGACTACAACATATCCGAACCAAACACTAAACCCTCCGAGTGTATCTCGTCGAGCGATCATCGAAAAATGTCGTTGATCTCTTAACATCTACGGCTAAAGTGAGAGGGATGTTTTACAATCTCTTCGCTTCGACGCTGTTGCTAACACTCGGATTATATCATCTCATTTACACTTTCTTCCATGTCCTCAAGTCTCCTCAATCTTACGTAGCCAAGCCCTTCTACGCTTTTCCTCGTTTTTCCACCGCATCCAGTAATAATAACCACCGTCACTATCGTCTTCAAAATCCACTGTTGATCATCCTCATATCCTCCCTTTTCATCACTTTCCTTCACCAAATCCTAATCTCATTCTACTATGATCCTCTTGTCAAAGGAAGCACCCTTGTCCACCGATTATCCTTGAATTGTGCTGCCGTCTTCTTCCTCTTCCTCATCATTTTTGTCTACCTCCTTTTCTTTAAATCTGCTTCCTTGATCTCTCTTCCTTATGATCTCCTTTACGCACTTGCATCCGGAGGTTCTTCCTATATTACTCTGCAGCCTCCTCATCGGCCTCAATCCAAACATAGGATCTTCAAGCTCACTGTGATTCTCTCTCCGCTCGAATCTCCGCCTTATGCTCCCTCCTCCGCTTACTCCTCACTTGCCACCCTAGGCTCTTTATCGTTGATGCTGCCCTCACTGCTTCCATATGCTTGTAAGGTCTTTGGCAGCTTCAAACAAGACTCTCATTATACGCCGATGGCTTCATTCCCGAGGGATGTCACAGTCTTCCTGATGTTGTGGGTGGTGCAGAAGGATCCATTAAGTTTGATATTCGGAGTTTCAATATTGGATCTTATGTTCACTGTTCACGTCGTGCTTGTTGTTATACTCCTCTTTGTGACCTACACGATGGTGGCAATGGCGATGGGAGTGTGAAGAACAGGTTCTTACGAGGCTTTGCCAACCAATTCTACTGATTCTTATCATATTCAGATGACCAAAACTCAAGGTTGAACGTGTGTATGCCTTTTGCTTATCTATCATCTTGCTTTGCCATTTTAAACTCTTTTGGAACTTTTTTCTGCTTCATGGGTCTCTTTACTTTGACAAACCTTTGTCCAATTTTCATTGTTTAAGGTAAATTGAATGACTGAAAGATGATGACATGCTTCATCATAACTGTACTATATTCTTTATTGATTTAGACTTAGTATGTCTGCTTTTCTTTAGATTATGGACACTGATTATCTTGTATGGCCGATACTTCATTTTGTTTATGGAATATTGTTCCCATCATGTAAAATTTCTTTGGTTTTTTGGTTAAAGCAAACTCAATGAAAGACAAAGAAGATGATACAATGAAGATTAAACTTGCCAAAATTGGGGAAGCGGATGTGACAACAACACAAGCTTTAGCTTAGGCAGTACTATGTCAAAGAAGGGAAAAAAAAAGCCAAAGTATGATTTCACATATGTTTCGTCTCTTTTTCACTTTTTTAGATATGAATGTCGAAGTGAAGGATTGTGTTGTTGTGACATCTCCTTTTAGGTTCTCGGCGCAAGAGATTTTATCTTCATCTATACCATCTTCTTTGTATTTTACCTCGAGCTATGTTTGTTTTAACAAAACACCATATAAACGTTCAATTTGGAATGGTTACATACTTTGGTTTCAGTTTAAGATGTTGTGAGACTTCAGAACTCTTGTAAATTACTATAATAATTCCAGAAAAGTTGCATGTTTAAATTCCAACAGGAGGTATGAATCAATTGTTGATGTATGCGGTGACTGATTGATAACTCTCTTACAATGAGCTTCATTTGGAAGCTCATAACAACATTATTTTACCATTTTTCCTTAGTATTTTAGTACGTTTTCTCGGTGTTTTTATGAAATTCTCAATGATTAGAAGTACTTTTCCTTTATTTGTGGTATTTCAAGTCATTTCAGGTTAATCAATGTATTATGGAGCATTGTGGAGCTAAATACATCAAAGTCAATTTCTGGACAGTTTCTGAGCATCAGAAGTATCGTTCAAGATGAAGGCCTTTTCCTTAATGGATTTCGATGAAACTTGGACAGGAGCTAGATAATTGAGTTAGGTATCATATCAAGGTGGTTTCATATCATTTAAAGAAGTGTAAAAAGAGTTACACCAATTATACTGAAGACTGATCTAGCTGACCCGCAAGTGAAGGGTGCAGAGAAGTTCCAAAATGAAGGAAGACAACTTGGGTCTCGAACCAGATATTCTCCAGACTCAATTGGCTCTATCACAAGCCTTTTAAAACCGAAGGACTAAACTCAAGGCCCCTTTACACGAAGCCAACATTTGGAGGCCTTAAGGCCAAGTTTTACTCATTTGACCTCATAGTGAAGTTGTACCATAAATAGTTGTTTTTAGCTTTGATTTTTAGAGGGTTGTTTAGGTTTTAGATTGAATAAGTGAAAAGGAGGCAGGGACGACACCCTATAGGATCATGCCCTTTGTTAGCCTCCAAAGGATCTATCTCATCGTAATACATTTATCTTTCTTTCATCATTTGATTTTATCTATTCTTCTCACTTTGATTTGATATGAATGCTTGATACCAAGATTGATTTTGTGTTTACATGTATTTGATTTATTAGCATGCATGTTAGGCAGTAGATTACAATGAGTCAATGAGTTTGCTTGATTGGATTACTAAACGATTAGGTTTTATCAACAACTTTATCATCTCTGCTTGAACAATAATGTTATTTGCTTGCTAGGTCAGTTTGCGAGTAGATCTAAAGTAGTATGCATTTCAAAAGCTTGACATATTGTTGGAACTAGTATTTGATGAAATTTTCTAAGTAGGCAACAAAGTGGATCTACTTAGAATTGTGAACTATCATCCTTGATCGAATTAATGCATGTTTAGTTATTACAAGGCCGTCCAAAAGACGATGTCCCTTGGTGATTAGATATAGGATTCCGAACCTTGAAAGTAGAGAAGATTTACATTAGTGGTTATGTTCTAGACCGAAGTATTATGCCCCTATTCGAGTTTTAATTCCTGCTTGTTTACTTTAACTCTATGATGTTTGATGCATATCGTATCATTGATCTATCCCTTGTAAATTGCCATGTAGAGTAGGTTCATTTGCATTTATAAAACCATAAAAACAAAATAAAAATGTGATGAAATCCTTCCATATTTTGTTCTTAACTTAGTCTGAAATCATATAAGTTCTAAGTGTGAATAACTAGTCCGTGTGGATTCGATACCTAAGTATTAATGCGAACGTTGTATACTTGCAGCTAGGTTTAGTTGGGGTAAAAGTTGACCTCACACCAAATTTTGGGCGCTGTTACTAGGGCTAGACCTATGATTAAGTCTAGGAAAAATTTTCTTTTCTTTTCTTTTCTTTCTTGCAAAATTTTGATTTTTAGCTAGAAATTTTGGTTTTCATTGTAAAATTTTCGGTTTGGTTTTTCTTCTAACTTCTTTAAATTCTTTTAGGATATTAACACTTAGGATTTAGATTAATTTACTAACAATTTTGTGGCCTCTTTTTCTTTGTAGATAATATCACTTCGCAATTATTCTTTTTCTAGTAGGATATGATTTTTCCATTCTACTAACTTATTTATATGATTATCTTATTTTTACAGGGAAAATACAAGAAACCAGAGCCAAAATTTCGAAACCTTAACCTCTCTAAAGTCATGGCTGAAATATTTGAAGGATCTAGGAACCCTAACCCTTATTCAATTAAGTACATGGAGGATACTCGGTACTATCTTCATTCCTATCAGCTAGAGAGAGACTATGTTGAACCGAGAGATCAACCCCTAAGAGAACATGATTGGAGGTGAAGTACAAGGCCAAAATTCACTTAAAGAGGCATATATCTTGATTCTATACCACTGGAGAACTCAAACGAATCCCAACAAAGAAGATATGCACTTCACAGCCATGAAAGGATTTCACTGAACCGAAATCTCCATAGTTTTCTTCCCCATGAGCGACTACAACATCTTTCACGACCTAGCACCCCAAGTACTTGAGAACACTTTATGTGACTTTGGGCTGGAGTGAATTTCATGTTAGCACACATTGCAGAACGACTTGGTTTTATAAACTTAAGGCCTTTGGAAATGTGCATCATCTTCGTTGTTGGATTGAAAGAAAGACCTGTAGGAGCACTACATGGAACCTATATAAAAGTTAATGATGATCTTATGCCCACTGACATTCAGATAGTTGAAGTATCGACGAAGCATTCGTCAAGCTTGTTCTTGAAAGAAACTTTCTTGCAACTATATGAGCTATTATGGATTGGCCAAATGGAAGAATGCACTTCATTCATATGGACAAGGACCTTTTCTACAAGATAGCACCTCATGGATATCCAGCAATAGAATTTCGGTGTCCTTAACCAATTCAAAGAGTTGCATTGGATGTAGAAGCACAAGAACATGAGGAGATTTCATCTCAAGGATCTACAACAAGAGGATGGAGATGAAACCCTCCATTGAAGCATCCTACGTCTAAAAATGTTCAGGATTCGAGCTAATTGACTATAGAAAAATGCTTTATGGGAGGCAGCCCATGTGCTTTATTTCTTTAGTTTCATTTGATTTTGATTTTTAAAACTTTGATCTTAGAAATAAGTTGTTTGATTTTGGTGTTATAAGTTTTTAATAAATGATTTTAATGCTTTAAGACTTTGTTTTCGTAGGAACTTGTTTTGGAAAGGAAGAAAAATTAATCAGAACATGTTCTCGACGTTCGAACTTCTCACAGGGTCATGGAACCACAACATCAAGTTTCGCCAAAAAGAAGGCCTCGACCGGTGATGAGACTTATATGCCTCAAACCACACGAGGCCATAAGGCCACAGCAGTGGCCGCGAAGGATCTGTTGTCAAAATTTTGTCCTAGCAGCTCCACCACCAGGTCCTAGCTCCAAAACAACGACGCCTCACATAAACCTTTTGACCGGCCGCCTCTCTTCTGATGGAAAAAACCAGTCCTAAGGACTCCGCCACCCAGACCCAGCCACAACTCTTCCTAGCCACATCCAGCACTGGCCCATGGGACTCCCACGACCAGTCGCCTCCCATTTTCCCTACCCTGACCGGTCTCAACACAATTTTTCCCCAATCGTCTGTGGCCGTTAACCTCCACCACCGGTCGCAACTCCTCTCACGTCCAAACCAGGTCCTCCGACCACTCTCCGCTCCAACCATTGCCCAAGAACTTCCCTTATTCGAACACACTTTTACACCATTCAACCAACCCATGACCCATCCGGACGAGCATATGGCCGGGAAAAACAATTCCAAACGTCCGTTTTCACATTTCTCGCCTGGATCATGCCGAAGCTCGAATTATTCAGGGTAATCAAGTCAAATCAACATATATGCACCATTTTATGGTGATTTTCAAGGCTGGAACCTCAAGAACACAAGGATATACACTTGGAGCTACAAGGAGCCTATATCGGGCAATTTTTGCAACTTAGCCAATTCATTACCGCCAAGCACATAAACAACCAAGTTTTTTCTAATACCTCACACAAAATCTAAAAGACATTTAAAGGTTTCAAACCTCCTTAAAGACCCTAAAACACAAAGGCGAGCCTATATAGCAAAAATGCCAAAGGAGTATTGTGTTCAGAATGAAGACTATTTTTCAGCTATGAATGATACAGTCAAGGCAGCACCGTTCTTAATCTATATTCAAAGGCTCAAAAATGCGATCAAAAGGACTAAAACCACATCCGGAGCACCTCTAGAGAAATTTAAGTCAAATCAACTTCTACACCAACTGAAAATCATCAAATAATTTTAAAAAAGTGTGAAAAAGTGGTTGGCAGAGTTATACATCTACTTTTGGCTCAACGAGACAAAAAACCGACGATTTCAGGTTCTTTAGAACTCTTATCCAGAAGTTGAACCAAGTCCTACTGCTGAAAACGCCTAGATAAAATGAGAATTTTCTGAAGAACAGACCCAAAAAATTTGGAAGCGCTCATTCTTTATTTTCGAGCGTCGGATTAGCCAATAAGAAAAGAAAACTCGGTGATGACCAAAACAAGCCCCGCCAAGCGAAACGATATGTCAAATTGAAAATTTAATACTCAGTAGCATATGAAGAAGGATTTTCAAGAAAAACCAGCCTTGTAAAGGTCAGAATCGCACCTGCCCAATTTTTTATCAAGATGAGCCAAATCGAGCATTTCAATGAGACTAAACTTGGTAACAACAATATTGGTATGAGCTCCAGATTTTATACTTCATTTTCGCTAAACAAATTTGTTATTTTGTAGTAAGTTTTCAGTTTGGATAGAGCAGTCTTCCCGGATTACAAAAACGGACGATTGCTCTTCATTTTGATTTACCGAAACATCACAAATGGTCGTCCAAATCTCCATAATTTTGACTATCAGCTTAGTAACTCACATTCCTTACATTTTACATTGGTTTTTAGTACCTTACTCACTTGATTTTACACCAAGATGATGTAAGTTAAGTCTGGAAGATTCTTATAGTTGCTAATGCTTCTTTTTCTTTTGATTTTTCACATTTATGAGTAATTTTCAAAAATTTTCCAAACCAAAACATTTTTATTGAGTCAAAAAATTCTGGAAACGAGCTTAGCTTTGAATTAAACACATGATTAATGACTAGTGTCCATAGTATCAGTTATTGACTGCAGTTTTACCAATCAGAATAACCCAGGTGGATCAGCTACTCGAGACACCATATAATTTCATATCCAGGCAATCCTTATCCACTCAACATTTAATGAACTTAAATTTCTCTTCTTGGGGCTTGGTATGCATTGAATCAAACTCCTCTACCGACCTGACAAAATTAAGTCTACGATTCCCCTCTTCCTTCCTTAATGAAAATTTTCAGTAAAGTGCATATTGTGAATTTCAGAACTAATAAAATCTGAATGTGCTTAAAAAGAAAATAATAAAGAGATCAATAGAAAAATAAAATGATATCCTAAAAAAGTACGGAGAAATCAGCCTCTAAAAGACACTTAAAAGTGAATAAGGAATAGGAAATGAATCAATTGTGGGCTGAAATTATTTAGGATCTCGTTTGAGTTGAGTCTATGTGTTCTTTAATTGATACTCCCTCGAGGAGACCGCATGCTATATATTCTAAAGAGTGGTGTGGAGATCCTAGGTCACTCTTGTAGATCATGGCTGAATCGGGGACATTGCTATACTTGTCGTGATTGTTCTATCTAATGTCGACTATGATGTTAGTAGATCATGACAATCTAAGTTGCCAATTTCAGAAAGTAAAGGTAAGTTTCCAACTTTTCAAACCTATTCCTTGTTCTTCGGTTTCTTTGCTTGAGGACAAGCTAGAAGCGAAGTCCGGGGGAGTTGATAGCACCATTATTTTACCACTTTTCCTTAGTATTTTAGTATGTTTTCTTGGTGTTTTTATGCAATTCTCAATAATTAGAAGTAGTTTTCTTCTATTTGTGGTATTTCAAGTCATTTCAGGTTAATCAATGTATTATAGAGCATTGTGGAGCTAAATAAATAAAAATCAGTTTCTAGACAGTTTTCGTGCATCAGAAGTATCGTCCTAGATGAAGGTCTTGACCTTAATGGATTTCGATGAAACTTGGACATGAGCTAGATATTTGAGGTAGGTTTCATATAAATGTCATCATTTGGAACAGTGGAAAAAGAGTTACATCAATTATACTGAAGACTGGTCCAGTTGTCTCACAAGTGAAGGGTGCAGAGAAAGGCCAAAATGAAGGAAGGAAACTTGGGTCTCGAACCAGACATTCTCCAGACTCAAGTGGCTCTATTCTAAGCCTTTTAAAGCCCAAAGAATAAACTCAAGGCCCCTTTACACAAAACCAAATATTTGGAGGTTTTAAGGCCCGATTTAACTCATTGGAACTAATAGTGAAATTGTACTATAAATTGTTGTTTTTTGGCTTTTATTTCGAGAGAGTTGTTTAAGTTTTATATCGAATAATTTCCTAAAGAGGTAGGGAAGACACCCTTTGGGGTCGTGCCCTTTGTTAGCCTCCAAAGGATCCATCTCATCTCAATACATCCATCTTTCTTTCATCATTTGATTTTATCTATCTTTCTCTCTTTGATTTGATATGAATGCTTTTTGTCATGATTGATTTCGTGTTTACAGGTCTTTGATCTATTAGTTTGCATGTTAGGCAGTAGATTACAAAGAGTTAAGGAGTTTGCTTGAATTGGATTACTAAACGATTAGGTTTTATCAACAACATTATCATCTCTGCTTGAACAATAATGTTATTTGCTTGTTAGGCTAATTTGCGAGTAGATCTAACGTAGTATGCATTCCAAAAGCTTGGCATACTTCTGGAACTAGTATTTTATGAGCCTTACAAAGTAGGTAACGAAAGTGGATCTACTTAGAATCATGAACAATCATCTTTGATCGAATTAATGCATGTTTAGTTACTACAAGGCTGTCCAAAAGACGATATTCCTTGGTGATTAGATATAGGATCTCAAACCTCAAAAGTGGAGAGGATTTACATTAGTGATTGTGCTCTAGACCGAAGCATTACTTTTTGCTTGTTTACTTTAACTCTCTGTTGTGTGATACATATTGTATCATTGATTTATCCCTTGTGAATTGGCATTTATAAAACCATAAAAACAAAATAAAAATGTGACAACACCCTTGTCTATTTTGTTCTTAACTTAGTCTGAAATCATATAAGTTATAAGTGTGAATAACTAGTCCCTGTAGATTCGATCCCTAAGTATTACTGCGAATGTTGGACACTTGCAACTAGGTTTTAGTTGGTGTAAAAGTTGATCCCACACCAAAAGCTTATGCATGACATGTGTTGGGTAATCTTCAAGTTTCTTAAGGCTCAAGACATCCTTAAACAAGTTGGTTTATGATACAATAGGCAAAAAGGAAATTATCTATTCCTATTAAGAAAAGGAAAAGGAGATTCCTATTACTTTTTGGAATAGAAATAGGAAAAAGGAAAAGTTGTGTCTAGATATATGATTACTGAGTTGTGGTAATGATAAAGAGAAAACAAAATAAAGAGTTTAGTTTTGAGAGATTTCTAAACTTAATAAGAGAGTTATTCTTTAGAAACTGTGTTGCACAATAAATGTGTGTATCACAAAATAGAGCCATTGTTTATGTGATCATACAAAGCAATATCGAAAAATATTTGGTATCATAGCGATTAATAAGACAACAAAGACATGGGGAATGAAAAGGATTCATCAAAATCGGTGAAGAAGGAGCTTGTGCCGATGTCCATTCAATGTCCCATGTTAACTGCAACTAACTACACGGTTTGGTTTATAAGAATGAAAGTGACCTTACGTGTTCACACGTTTTGGGAAGCAATTGATCCTAGCACATCTAATTTAGAAAAGAACGACATAGCCACAACTCTGTTGTTCCAATCCATACCCGAGAATCTCATAGTACAAGTTGGTGAACTCGATTCACCTAAGAGTATATGGGACACAATCAAGGTGAGACACCTTAGGGCAGATCGAGTCATGGAGAAAAGACTTCAAACTCTAATGTCCGAGTTTGAACGATTGAAGATGAAGGACTCATATACGATTGATAACTTCGCTGGGGAAAATATCAGAATTAGCTTCCAAAGTTAACTTGATGCTTAAGGGGACGAATGTTGTGTAATCTTCAAGTTGTTTAAGGCTCAAGACATCCTTAAACAAGTTGGTTTATGATATGACAGACAAAAAAGAAATTGTTTATTCTTATTAAGAAAATGAAAAGGAGATTCCTATTACATTTAGGAATAAAAATAGGAAAAAGGCAAATTTGTGCTTATATATATGATTACCGATTTTTGGTAATGATATAGAGAAAACACAAGAAAGAGTTTAGTTTTGAAAGATTTTCTAAACTTAATAAAGAAAGTTATTCTTTAGAAACTGTGTTACACAATAAAAGTGTGTGTCATGAAACAGAGCCATTGTTTGCGTGATCATAGTATGAAATATCGAATAATATTTATGAATCTTGTCTTCAACGTTGGATCTTGTTCGCACCGCCTCCGTTGAAAAAGGTGGAAACGGGCTCGGGCTACAAGACAAAAGATGCATCCTGAGGTGGAAGTATAAAAGATGTAAAGATGAAGACGTGGCACAATAAGGTCGGAGGTCTTGTTTTATTGAAGATGGTTTGATTAATGTAGATACAAAAACATTTACGTGTATGTCAAGATGAATATTTGAGAGAGAAATCTAAGTTCTTTCTAGATTTTCTTTGGAGATTTTAGTGTGTGTGTGTGATTGAATGGATTCACCTTGGCCTTTCCTTTGCCAGTGTCTTCTTTTTATAGATGATTTTTCCCTCCAATTTCCTTTTTCCTTAAGATGTTCTCGTGACCTCGGGCTGACAATCCGCCGCTGGGCTCAGGCTGCCTCGTAACTTGGTGTTTCACCAAAATACCGAGTTTGTAGCTCCAGATTGCATTAATGACGAGTCTGCTCATTCTGCAACCTTCCACTTTGATCATGGTCAGCCCTCCTCGTAACTTGCTCTCCCTATGCAGAAAGGTAGTTTGACAAAGTTGGTTTTCCTGTCTTTTCTGTGTCTGGCTTGGTCAACTTGGTCGTACATAGGGCTCCGGAAAAGAACAGTCTGACACAGAGCTGCTAATGTAGACTGTCGTGCACAGTCTGTGTCAGAGGTTTGGACTCTAGTGTTTTGTCCTGTACCTCGTGTTGGTATGTCCAGTGCTAACGTCATCCTTGTTGAGCGTGGGCTTTCTTCTCGGACTGGAACCAGTTTTCTTGGCAGACCTTTTCGGGTTGGCTTCCTTCTCGAGCTGGAACCCAGTTTCCTTGGCGGGCCTTTTTGGACTTTACTTGGGCCTGGAAAAGTGTAATTTTGGGGGATCTTGGAAATGAGCAAGGCTTTGAGTGGGTGTCAAGCTCACCTCCAGCATCCGTGGCACTGTCTGTGAATAATAACTGATCACTGATCACTAACTACATACGTAATTCTATAGTTATATATTAAGTTAGAACCAACGAAGCTATTGAGATATGTTGGGTTCTTTATGTAAATATTGTGTCTTACTTGTGCGATAAGTTATTCGTTAGGGAGTAGATTGTAATTACATAAGAGACATTAGGTTAATGTACATGTATATAAGGTTGTCGCCTTCTTGGTTAATAAGAATAAGAACGATTCATACAGACTCTAGAGATTTTGTCATGGTATCGGAGCAATAACCTATTCTCTGGTTTTATTGTTTTCGATCCTCTGTTTCTCTCTTTGAAAATTGATTCTTTCCTTACTTTCTTTGACCTTGTGTCTCGATCTCTATTCTAGATCGTGATACCTTTTCTGTTTGAAGATGGTTGATGATTCGACTCCAACCAAGGAAGAATCCTCTGTTACTACAACTCATTCTGATGGAGCAACGAGAAGGAGAATCGATCCATATGATTTATCTGCAGGGGATAACCCTGGTGCTGTAATATCGCAACCTGCACTTCGAGGTTCAAATTACGATGAACGGGCTATGAATCTTAGAATTGCATTGCATGCAAAGAAGAAGTTCGGTTTTGTTGATGGTAGCTTACCAAAACCAGATAAGGATTTAGGTGACCTTGAGGATTGGTGGACAAACAACGCAATGGTGGTGTCGTGGATTAAACTTACAATATCACCCGAGATAAGCAGCTCTCTGTCACACCATGAGGTAGCTTTTGACTTATGGTCTCATATACAAAAGAGATTCTCTGTCAAAAATGGACAACGTGTGCAGAGACTCAAAGTAGAGCTTGCGAATTATCATCAACGAGGGTCATCGGTTGAGACATATTATGGGAAGTTAATCAAACTGTGGACTTCTATGGCCGATTTCCAACAAGCAAGAACACCAGAGGAGATTATGAGAGAGAGGGAGGAAGATAAGCTTCACCAGTTTTTGATGGGATTAGATGAATCGGTTTTTGGAGCAGTGAAATCTTCTTTGTTATCTCGTGATCCTCTCCCATCACTGGATGAAGCTTATCAAGTGGTAAGTCAAGATGAAGACTCCAAGAAAGGTGGTCGTATGATTGAAGAACGAAACGAAGGAGTGAGTTTTGTGTTTCAGTCCGTGAATCCATCTGTTTCGTCTACTCCTTCATCTTTGAGATACAAACCACAATAGGAGCTTCGTGATCCTTCGGCTCTCTGTTCTTTGTGTGGAAGGAAAGGCCATCTTGCACATAACTGTTTTCGCAAGATTGGTTATCCGGTTTGGTGGGGTGGGAGACCAAGGCCGACGCTCCAATCTATTTCATCTGAGCGTAGAGATTCTTCTCGTGTGGTCTCTACTGATCGGACACAACTTTCTCAACCTTCTTTTGTTCGTAGACCAGAACAAGCTCGTGCGAACCAAGTGATGGCTGCGGGTCCGATAGTTGCTGCCAATACTGCCATAACAGATGCTGATCGTCATGGTTTTACTGGTCTTAGTGATCATCAATGGCACACTCTGGTTATAATGTTGAATGAGCGTAGCTCTCCAAATAATGAGCATCTTTCGGGTAAGTTTTTCCTTGAATCTTGGATAATTGATTCTGGTGCATCTAATCACATGACGGGTATGTTAGATTATCTCTCTGATGTCTCCATTATGGCTCCGATTCGCATAAAACTTCCCGATGGTCGGTTCTCTTTTGCGGCTAAACGTGGAACTGTTCGGTTAGGAGCATCATTACGGTTACTTGATGTTTTCTACGTAGAGGGGCTAGATTGTCATCTGATTTCTGTTTCTCAAGTAACTCGCGATAGTCGGTGTATTGTACAGATGTCTGATCGACTTTGTGTGATGCAAGACTGCATCACACAGACCCTGATTGGAGCGGGTGAGCAAGTCAATGGATTCTTTTTCTTTAGAGGTGTAGCAGTTGTGGCGACAATGCAGGACTTGGATAAGTTGGCTGGAGATGATGCACTTGCCGATTTCTAGCACTACTTCTGTTTTTGATTCTAAGTCTTGCGATGTTTGTATATGTGCAAAACAATCAAGAGATTCTTTTTCTATTAGTATCAATAAAACTACGACGGCTTTTGAATTAGTGCATTGTGACTTATGCGGTCTGTACCGGACACCATCTACTTGTGGCTCATGTTATTTTTTAACGATTGTCGATGACTATATACGTGCACTTTGGATTTATCTCGTGCCGACTAAAACAGAGACTTCTTCGTCACTTCGAAATTTCATTGCTCTTGTAGAGCGGCAATTTGAACGGAAGGTTAAAAAGATACGAAGTGACAACGACACTGAGTTTATGTGCTTGTGGAATTATTTTCGGGAAAAAGAAATCATACATGAGACCTCGTTTGTTGGAACACCACAACAAAATGGCCGGGTTGAGCGGAAACAGCGTCACATAATTAATGTGGCTCGTTCTCTTCGGTTTGAAGCTCATTTACCTATTGAGTTTTGGGGGCATTGCATTCTTACGGCAGGATATTTGATTAATAGAACATCTACGGCTCTTTTACAAGGCAAGACACCGTTTGAAATGCTCTATAATCGTCCTCCTCCATGAAATCATTTACGTGTCTTTGGATGTCTTTGTTATGTCCACAATAAATGACACCGTGGTGATAAGTTTGCACCTCGCGGAACTCGGTCTTTGTTTCTTGGTTACTCATTTGGTCAAAAAGGATGGAAGGTATACAATCTTGAAACTAGAACTATCTCCATATCTCGAGACGTTATATTTCAGGAAACAGAGTTCCCATTTCTTAAAGACAGTGGTAATGGTGAGCAAGACTCACTGGATATTCAAAATCTTTTTGTACAAACAGTTTTGCTCCTTTTGACTCACCATCATCATTGTCTGAGTTTGGCGGGAACGATTTAACATCTTCCCCTGTGTCTCCACCTTTGGATTCTTCTCCGTCAGCTCCACCATTGATCAGCCCGTCGCTGCATGCGTCACCTGCTATTGTGCCAGTGTCTCCGTTGTTGTCCCAAGGTTCTCAGATTTCTCCATCATCTCCGATAATGACACATGAGCAGCCTGTTTCTTCATCGAGCTTATGTTCTCCTGTAGCGTTACCTGAAATATCGGGTGATTCATCAGATGCTTGTGACGAACAGGTTACCGATATGGTTCCGATGGGCAAAGGCTGCCGTACTAAGCGACCGAGCACTCACCTTCAGGATTACGTGACACATACGACTCACGATGGGGCTGATAGCGATTTTATTGATGATTCTTGGTACCCTATAGCTGATTATGTTGATTGTATGGCATTTTCAGATCATCATCGAGCATTTCTTGCTGCTCTCACAGCGGGTACGATTCCCAAAACTTATGCTGAAGCCTTTGAAGATGAACGGTGGCGTGATGTTGTGAGGAATGAGATTGATGCCTTGGAGGAGTGTGGGACATGGACAGTTGAGAGCCTTCCTCCGGGTAAGACAGCTTTAGGATGTAAGTGGGTGTTCACTTTGAAATATAAGTCGGATGGCACGCTCGAGCGTTACAAAGCTCGTCTCATGGTTCTTGGAAATAATCAAACCGAGGGGCTTGACTACAATGAGACGTTTGCACCCGTGTGTAAAATGACTATGGTTCGTTCTCTTTTAGAAGTTGCAGTTTCGCGGGATTGGGAAGTTCACCAAATGGATGTGCATAACGCATTTCTCCATGGTGATCTTGAAGAAGAAGTATTCATTCGATTTCCGCCTGGTCGGACTGCGGATAAGTCACAAGTCTGTCGTCTACATACATAAGTCACTCTATGGTCTTCGACAAGCTCCTCGTTGTTGGTACGCCAAACTTACAACGACACTTAAAGGTTTCGGTTTCCAGCAGAATTACTCCGATTATTCTTTGTTTGTTTTCGATGATGGCTTGGTTCGTTTACATGTCTTGGTTTACGTAGACGATCTCATTGTTACTGGAAGTTCATTGGCAGTGATTCAGGAGTTTAAAGCATATCTAAGTTCTTGTTTCAAGATGAAAGATTTGGGTGTTTTGAAGTACTTCCTTGGTATTGAAGTTGCTAGAAGTTCTAAAGGTATGTATCTTTATCAACGGAAGTACATTCTTGACATAATATCCGAAGTAGGATTACTAGGAGCTCGGCCAGCTTCTCATCCTATTGAACAAAATCATACGCTTGCATTAGCAAAAGGAGATTTGATTCCGAATCCTACGGCTTATAGGCGGTTGGTTGGTAAGCTTATCTACTTGGCGGTTACCCGCCCGGAACTTTCATATGCCATACATGTTCTTTAACAATTCATGCAGGCTCCTAAGACGGATCATTGGGAGGTTGCGTTAAGGGTTGTGCGGTTTTTGAAAGGTAATCCGGGTCAAGGGATCTTGCTACGCGCTGATTCCGACTTACGGCTTGTGGCTTGGTGTGACTCTGATTGGGCGGCTTGTCCTCTTACACGTCGTTCGCTAACTAGTTGGTTTATTCAATTGGGCGGTTCTCCTATATCCTGGAAGACGCGGAAACAAGATGTTGTATCTCGCTCATCTGCGGAGGCTGAGTATAGGGCTATGGCAGATACCGTTAGTGAGATCAAATGGCTGCGGGAATTACTCGAGGTACTCGGACTCGATTGTTCTTATGTTATACCTCTTCATTGTGATAGTCTTTCGGCCATTCATCTTAGTGTCAATCCTGTGTTTCATGAGCGTACTAAACACGTTGAGAAGGATTGCCATTTCATCCGGGATGAGATTGTTCGAGGTGTTATTACAACTAAACATGTCTCGACTACTATGCAACTCGCGGATATCTTTACGAAGGCCTTAGGACGTCACGAGTTTGATAGTTTCATTTGCAAGTTGGGTATTTGTGACCTCTATACTCCAACTTGAGGAGGGTATTGAGGTATGTTGAGTTTTTTATGTAAATATTGTGTCTTACTTGTGCGATAAGTTATTCGTTAGGGAGTAGATTGTAATTACATAAGAGACATTAGGTTAATGTACATGTATATAAGACTGTCGCCTTCTTGGTTAATAAGAATAAGAACGATTCATACTGACTCTAGAGATTTTGTCAGAAGCCGAGAAGGAGAGTTTGTCAATATTGCTATTTAGTAAAATCAATCTTATCTTCTCAGTCAAATGGTACTATAGGCACAAGCTTAGGCCCAAGTCCGTCGTCATGTAATTGTATTTGTATGTTTCGATAGTAAAACCTTAGTTGTTAAGTTATGGATAAAAAAAAATAAAGAGAAAGGAAAATTCAATCAAAATTTGAAACGGCCAAAAAGCAACCTTATAGTGGTACAAATATTTTATGTACATTTTTCACTCTTTTTGTTTGTTGAAAGCGACACTTATCTTTATATAATCTACTTTTCATAACGTCTAGAAACAGCGAGACATATGATGATGGTTAGTATATTACATTAACGCAAACTATTATTTGTTCGAGTTTGGCTAAGATAAATCGAGACATGTCCGAAGAACCGAGTCTAGTTTAAGAGATCTTGCTTTTATTCACACCTTACAAATTATTATTAAAAAGGAGATATGAGAATATGATAATATCAAAAAGGCAACAAAAGAGAAATTAAAGAGAAAACGTAAAGGGATTTAGCCTCAACGAAAGGAAACGTATCTTAATTTAAGATGTTCTGTCTTTTTACTTTTGAACTAGAGTTTTTGCTAGCAATTAGTTGACTAGTAATAACTATACTATATGGAAACAAAAGATTACAACAACGGAGAAATATTTGTCACATTTTACATCTTTCACATTGTTTCCTTAACGTTTAATCTATCTTGTTCAATTTTAGAAGTTTCAACCATCACTTACAACTTGTTACAAAAGTTTCTTTAAAAGGATTTTATATAAGATTGTAAAAAGAAAATATGAATTTTGGTTCAAAAGGAGAAGTGGTCCCCGGCAGATTTTGAAACGTGATAATTTAGACCAGTGAAACATAGCCACGTGTCCTCCCCACCTTTGTGGATTATCCTTGGCCAACGCCACTATTATTGTGGTTGTATAAATGTGACTCATCCTTCATCTCTCTCGTTTTCCATTGTCTCTATAAGCTTCTTTTACAATACAAAAACACATAGAATCCACAAAAGCAAACATAAAAAAACAATGAAGAAGGCAGCAGAATTGGTGAAGCATATAGTAAACATTTTGGCTGGTCTGGCCAAGGACAAGACAAAAGAGCTGAAGAGGAAGACAAGAGCCTTTAAGACCCGTCTTGTAATATTCTCGCTACTCCACAACAGAAACATGGTGATGGGCTCGTTGTCTCAAAAGCTCAAGGCTAAGCCAGCATCAAGAAAGCTAGATGATGGTAAGGATCATCAGAAACATGATCAAAACAAGGTGGTTATCTATAGTCACAACGCCATGACTAGCACTCCTGCCTCTCCGCAATATATACAATACGCGGAGGAGGAAGAGGAAGAAAAGTATCTAGACTTGAGACACTCTTTGTTTGAGGCAGAGGGTTCGGTGATAGACATGGTTAAACACTCAAAAGAGGACAAAGGTGAAGAGTTTCGGTTGGAAGATGAGATAGACAAAGTGGCTGACCTTTTCATTAACCGCTTCCACCAACAGATGAGGTTGCAGAAACAGCTTTCTCTAGAGAGTATTCAAGATACATCTTCTTCTTGATTACAATCTTAGTATACATATATTCATATAAGGCCCCCTCATTTATTTTTGGCTTTTTTTTCTTTTGGGGCCAAGGACGCAATGATCCTTTTAGATATTGTTTACCTAGTGAAGAAATGAAAACAAATGTTTTAGTAAATTCTGTCAAAGCTGTATCTAACAACGTCCTCTCTTTTTGTTCTTGGATCTTGACCAATAAAATACAGCCTTTTCTTTGATTGTTGTGTTCTGTTATTTATTCATCTAAGCACTTACACCACCACATAGACCATTATTCGTAGTTTCATGGGCTTATTACTATATAATACGCAGGCCTGTATTTCTAGCTCATCAAAGCTTATAATACAGGCCCATATTGTGAGTGTTGAAAGAGACGAGGAAACTGGTAGCACAAAGGGATGGGTGTGTGACACATTCATGACGAGGAGTAACACGTGGAGCTGATGTGTCAAGTTTGTTGAATAAAGGAAAGATGTGAAGATTTACGTATCTTGGAAGATATTGACAAGATTCTCTAGGTCAAGAATAAATACCTATATAAGAGAATGAAAGGAAAGAGAGATGAATGCGCGTTTGGAGAGATATAGAGAGTTCACAAAGAAAACACTTCTCTA